>JAODAL010013515.1:0-91016 GCA_025379985.1 Phyllomedusa bahiana
TAAGAATCGCAGATTCGAAACGCTTCAACAATGCAGGTTTTTACCTTGGTTTTATCCTGGGCTTTCATGCTAAGATTCTTTTTTGATACTAAAAATAAATGTTTCTCTATTTGGCTGCCTTTGATCTTCCCCTTTGTTTGAGGCGGGTTCAATTTTTTCCCTTTTTTCATCGCTTTGGCTTCGTAGCAGTTTGAGACCTGCTTGGAACCGCGCCCAAACCCCCTCAGGTAGCTGTTTTAACTTGGTTGCTGCTGTGTTTTGTTATACCTGACGGTGCCCCGACCTCAAAAAGTCTCTAATGGAGTTTTGTGGGTTTTAAACTGAGCTGCTGTTTCCACTATGTGGCCATAGGGCGGTGTTTAGGTTTATACTTAGCTGGTTTCTGACCACTAGTGGCTCTATATGCGGTGTTTTAGGTTTAAGTTAAGCATTGTTTATTCCTGGGTTGGTTTTGGGTTTGGGGGGGGCCCAGTTCACACTTTGCCCATTCCCCAAAAGCGTTAAGACAGCCCGCAGTGGGGGGGTTCTACACTTAAAGCCCCTGCTTCCTGTAAAGGGCTGGGGGAGGCTCTACGTTCAGCCAAAACTCCTTTTAAGGCTGTGGGCATTTTATTTATTTTTTCCTAAAGGTTTATGTGATTTTCACATTAGATGTTTATAATTATTTGTTAAATAATATGAGAAAATGATAAAAATGTAACAACAAATCTTATTTCCAGTTAATTATTTTTTGCAGCTAAGTCACAGCTACTCTGCTCAGTGCTGCTCTCTCTGTCCATAATACAACACATATATTGATGCTCAGTTGCACACTGTTGTATGGATATACTCTCCCAGAATACAGTAATGTATGCACATCACTTGCGTTTTCTCAAGTCAGCCCTGAAGGAACAATTGGACACTGCTCCCTGCCTGAGGGTTACACGTATGATCCTCCCAACATCCTTCATCCTTAACCCACTCATGTCCAACACATGAAGCCCCTCATCTGCTGGATTCTGCAGGATTCTTCCCATTCTTGGAGAACACTCGAGCCCCCCGGCCCCCCGTAATTACACTGCAGGCTATTTTCAGGGACCTATTTCCCTTACATGTGGGCCGGGGGTGGGAACCGCGGGAGCAAAGGGCCCCGGGCTCATGACATTTAGAACATTGTAAATTTTTAAAAAAAGTCAATCAACTACCACTGGAGATGGGGTTAAACGCATTAGGTTTTTAAAATTTAAAACCCCCCCACCACGCAATGAAAGGTCCTGAAAAAACGCCGAGAGAAAATTTTTCATCTGAAGCTTTATTAAAAAAAATCTTTTTATAAAAAGGCTCGCCTCCATAACGACACCAGAAATGAAAAAGGAGATTCAAAGCTAAGGGGTTTTTAAGCTGATCACGGGTTACTTTTTAAGATTAATGGACACTAATTTTTGCTTTTTTCAGTCCTGTGTACATACATTTTTTTATCCTTACTGATCCCAAGTTACTCCGTATTTTCCCCAGGTGCATCACAATTTCAGGTGCGTCACGACATACAATTATCCTTTTCTGACCGAGTTCATCCTGTATTTCTCAAAGCTGCGCTCACTATTTGTGGGCAGTCACTTACAAAAATATTTATCCTGTCTGACCCCAGTTCATCCGTATTTTTCCCAGAGCTGCACCCCTATTTTGGTGCCACGTGAACATACATTTCTTATCCGTTGATCCTGAATTACATCCTTTATTATCCCCTAAGCTGCACCACTATTTTGTTCAGCCTGTACATCATTTCTTAACAACGATCCGATTAAACCTGTATTATCCTCCAGACTGCACTCACTATTCTCGGTGCAGTGATGTGTACAACATTCTTTTCCTGCACGTCCTGAATACATCCCATTATCCCCTAGGCTGCCGACATTAAGTGGTCATCATGTAAAAATTTTTCCCCCTTTTCCGTCTGACCTGTTACCCTGTAAAAACCCAAGTGCACCACTATTTTCTGGGCAGTCATGTACATACATTACTTATCCTTACATCCCGAGTTACATCCTGTATTATGTCCAGAGGCACTACATTTGCGGTGCATCACTGTACAACATTACTTATCCGTCTCTCCCGGTTACATCCGTATTTTCCCCCAGAGCTGCGCTCACTATTTTGCTGGGGCGCCTGTACATACTTTTTTTCCTGAAATGATCGGATTTTCTCCTTTTATCCCCAAGGGACTCACATTCTCTGGTGCAGTCATGTACTACATTTCTTATCCCGTAGGGAAACCTGATTTCATCCTGTATTACCTCCAGAGCTGCCTCACTATTTCTGGGGCAGTCAGTACAACTTACTTATCCTGTACTGATCCGAGTTAATCCTTATATCCTCCAGACACAGTCCCATTCTGCTGGTAGCCTGTCCACATACATTTCTTTCCCGTACTGATCCGGTTAGTCCTGTATTATCCTCCCAACAGCAGTCATATTCTTTGGTGCAGTCACGACAAAATTTCTTTCCTGTACTGAACCCGGTTTTCATCTGATAACATTTAGACTGCGCCATATTCTGCTGGTTCCAAGACAACTTTTTTATCCTTACTGATCCCAGTTTCATCCTGTATTATCCTCCCGAGTGCATCACTATTCTGCTGGTGCAGTCATGCTACATTACTTATCCTGTACTGCCTGTGTTACATCCCGTAATTTTGCTCCAGACTGCACCCCTTTTCGCTGGGCAGTCACTGTACATACATTACTTAAACCTGCCGAAACTAGTTTTCAACCCGTATTATCCTCCAATGCCTCACTATTCTGTGGTGCAATCACGTAATACATTGCCCTTTTCCTGTACTGATCCTGCTTAATCTTTTATTATCCTCCAAGCTCACCTATTTCGGGCGTCACTGTACATAAAATTTCTTATCCTCACTGAGCTGATTTTCATCCTTTTTATCCCCCAAGTCGCCCCACATTCTGCTGGTCGTCATGTAATACTTCTTTCCCGTACTGATCCCGATTACATCCCGTATTATATCCAGACGCACCACTATTTTGCTGGGCAGTCACTGTGTACATACATTATTTTAAAACCGTACTGATCCTGATTAATCTTGTATTTTCCCCCCGACGCACTCCTAGAAATGACTACAAGTACTCCGGGAAACAGTGCAGACACCGCCGCGGGGAGGCCGTGTGTTGTGCGCGGGTGCGAGCTTGCGGTCACCCCCGGCCCCCATTGTCTTTGCTGGTTGCAGTCCTCTGTGGGCTTGAGGTCCTCCCTCTTTCATTCCCTCTCCGTCTCTAAATTATCCTTACAAGGGTCTGAGCAGGATTGTGCATTGTCTCAGCGGTGCAGCTCGATGAAGAAAACAAATTATGCAAGCGGGGCTTTTTTCCCCTAGGACCCCAAAGGATGATTGACCTATTAAAAACAATTTTCCGGGTTTTCTATTTCGTTTTCCCCCCCTCTGACAGGGATTTAAAATTTTTCCCCGGCGGCTCCCAAATTATTCTCAAACAGGAGCAAATGACTACAGGGCCCCCCAACGCGGGGGATTCCGAGGCCCGTGCTCGGGGTTTCCCCCTGATCCGCCTAAACATGGAGACCTCCTTGTTCTGCCCAGACATCTCCAAGCTGTAAAGACCTGGTATCCACCAGACCTCAAACCCCATCAAGAAGGCCCCGACTGATCCTGACCATCATGGGCTGCAGCCTCCATAGATCAGATGGAGATCTGGGAATCTGGAGCCGAGTCAGCACCGTGAGCTCTTTGTCCTGTTCCTGATCCCTGGGCAGTCGTTGCATTTTGGCCCCAGGGGCCCCTGCCATTATCCCACTGCCTTGACGGGGGTCTTGGTTTGTACAATGTTGAGTAGGGGATACGTCTCACAAGAACATCCACTTGATACCATGACCCCCCAGCAGAACATTGCCCATCACCTCCACCATCTTGTCTTCTTACCATAATGCATCCTGGTCTCCTCTCTTCCCAAGGTAAGTTATGCACTCAGCTGTCCACATGAAGCCAGGACCCTCCAAAAAACATTTGCCCATCACCTCCGCCATCTTGTCTTCTTCCCATAATGCATCCTGGTCTCCTGTCTTCCCAAGGTAAGTAAAGCACTGGGGCCGCCCCACATGAAGCCAGGACCCTCCAGCAAAACATTGCCCATCACCTCCGCCATATTGTCTTCTTCCCATAATGCATCCTGGTCTCCTCTCTTCCCAAGGTAAGTGATGCACTCGGCCGTCCACATGAAGCCAGGACCCTCCAGCAAAACATTGCCCATCACCTCTGCCATCTTGTCTTCTTCCCATAATGCATCCTGGTCTCCTCTATTCCCAAGGTAAGTTATGCACTCGGCCGTCCACATGAAGCCAGGACCCTCCAGCAAAACATTGCCCATCACCTCCGCCATCTTGTCTTCTTCCCATAAGCATCCTGGTCTCCTCTATTCCCAAGGTAAGTTATGCATTCGGCCGTCCACATGAAGCCGGACCCTCCAGCAAAACATTGCCCATCACCTCCGCCATCTTGTCTTCTTCCCAAATCATCCTGGTCTCCTCTCTTCCCAAGGTAAGTCATGCACTCGGCCGTCCACATGAAGCCAGGACCCTCCAGAAGAACATTGCCCATCACCTCCAACATCTTGTCTTCTTCCCATAATGCATCCTGGTCTCCTCTCTTCCCAAGGTAAGTGATGCACTTGGCCGTCCACATGAAGCCAGGACCCTCCAGCAGAACATTGTCCATCACCTCCACCATCTTGTCTTCTTCCCATAATGCATCCTGGAACCATCTGTTGTTTGGTAAGTGACACACCCGGCCTCCAAAATGATGCCAGGACCCACCAGCAGAACATTGCCCATCACACTATATTCACTACCTTGTCTTCCCATAATGCATCCTGGTCTCTATTCCCAAGCTAAGTGATGCACCCGGCCAACCACATGATCCCAGAGCCCCCAGCAGGAGGCTCAGTAGTGTGTGTGGCCTCCACGTCCTGTATGACCTCCCACAAAGCCTGGGGTGCTCCTGATGAGGCTCAGTATTTTGTGGCCTCCATGTGCCGTATGACCTCCCTACAACACCTGGGCTCCTGATGAGGCTCAGAAGTTGTGGCCTCCATTGCCTGTATGACCTCCCTACAACACCTGGGTTTCCTGATGAGGCTCAGTAGGTTTTGGCTTCCATGTGCCTGTATGACCGCCCTACAACCTCTGGGCCCCTTCTGAGGCTCAGTAGTGTTTGGCCTCAATGTGCCTGTATGATATCCCTTAATCTCGTGGTCTCCTGATGAGGCTCAGTAGTGTGTGGCCTCCATGTGCCTGTATGACCTCCCTCAAAACCCTTGGCTCCTGATGAGGCTCAGGAGTGTGTGTGGCCTCCATGTGCCTGTATGACCTCCCTACAACACCTGTGCTACTGATGAGGCTCAGTAGTGTGTGTCCTCCATGTGTCTGTATGACCTCCCTACAATGCCTGGGCTCATGATGAGGCTCAGTAGTGTGTGGCCTCAATGTGCCTGTATGACCTCCCTACAAACCCCTGGGCTCCTATGAGGGTCAGTAGTTGTGTGGCCTCCATGTGCCTGTATGACCTCCCTAAACCCCCTGGGCTCCTGATGAGGCTCAGAAGTGTGTGACCTCCACATGCCTGTATGACCTCCCTACAAGGCCTGGGCTCCTGATGAGGCTCGGTAGTGTGTGTGGCCTCCACTTTCCTGTATCACCCCCCCTACAATGCCTGGCTCCTGATGAGGCTCAGTAGTGTGTGGCCTCCATGTGCTTGTATGACCTCCCTACAACACCTGGGCTCCTGATGAGGGTCAGTAGTGTGTGGGCCCCCACATGCCTGTATCACCTCCCCACAACCCCTGGGCTTTCTCCTGATGAGGCTCAGTAGTGTGTTCCCCCATGGCCGTATGACCTCCCTACAACACCTGGGCTCCTGATGAGGCTCAGTATGGTGGCCTCCATGTGCCTGTATGACCTCCCTACAATGCCTGGGCTCCTGATGCGGCTCTGTAGAGTGTGTGGCCTCCACGTGCCTGTATGACCTCCCTACAATGCCTGGGCTCCTGATGAGGCTCAGTGTGTGGCCTCCATGTGCCTGTATGACCTCCCTACAACGTCTGGGCTCCTGATGAGGCTCAGTAGTGTGTGGCCTCCAGGTGAAGGGATGACCTCCATACAACACAGGGGCTCCTGATGAGGCTCAGTAGTGTGTGGCGTCCATTTGCCTGTATTACCTCCCTACAACCCCTGGGCTCCTGATGAGGCTCAGTAGTGTGTGGCCTCCATGTGTCTGTATGACCTCCCTACAACACCTGGGGTCCTGAAAGAGGGTCAGTAGTGGTGGCCTCCAATGTGCCTGTAAAGACCTCCCTACAATCCTGGGGTCCTGATGAGTTTGTTTGTGTGGTGGCCTCCACGTGCCTGTAATACCCCCCCTACAATGCCTGGGCTCCTGATGAGGCTCAGTAGTGTGTGGCCTCCACGTGCCTGTATGACCTCCCTACAAAGCCTGGCTGCACCTGATGAGGCTCAGTAGTGTTTATGGCCTCCATGTGCCTGTATGACCTCCCTACAAAGCCTGGGCTCCTGATGGGGCTGAGTGGTGTGTGACCTCCATGTGCCTGTATGACCTCCCTACAACACCTGGGCTGCACCTGATGAGGCTCAGTAGTGTGTGTGGCCTGCATGTGCCTATATGACCTCCCTACAATGCCTGGGCTCGTTCTGAGGCTCAGTAGTGTGTGGCCTCCATGTGCCTTAAAACATCTCCCTACAACACCTGGGCTCCTGATGAGGCTCCGTAGTGTGTGGCCTCCATGTGCCTGTATGACCTCCCTACAATGCCTGGGCTCCTGCTGAGGCCAGTAAATGTGTGGGGGCCTCCATGTGCCTGTATGACCCCCTACAACACCTGGGCTCCTAGGAGGCTCAGTAAATGTTGTGGCCTCCATGTTCCTGTATGACCTCCCTACAACACCTGGGCTCCTGATGAGGCCTAAGTGGTGGGGCCCCCATGTGCCTATATGACCTCCCTACAACGCCTGGGCTCCTGATGAGGGTCAGAACTGTGTGGCCTCCATGTGCCTGTATCACCACCCTACAACGCCTGGGCTCCGATGAGGCTCAGTAGTGTGTGGCCTCCATGTGCCTGAAGGGCCTCCCTACAATGCCTGGGCTTCCTATGAGGCTCAGTAGTGTGTGGGGTGGCCTCCAGTTGCCTGTATGACCTCCCTACAATGCCTGGGCTCCTGATGACGCTCAGTAGTGTGTGGCCTACACGTGCCTGTATGACCTCCCTACAACACCTGGGCTCCTGATGACGCTGCAGATGTTCTCCTGAGCGGGCTCCTCACAGACCTGGATTAAAGCATCAGTCACCTCCTGGACAGTCTGCGGTGAAACGTGGCATTGGTGAATGGAACAAGACATGATGTCCTAGATATGCTGGATTGGATTCAGGCCAGTCCTTAGAATCAATGCCTTCATCATGCAGGAACTGCTGACACACCTCAGCCACATGAGGCCAAGCATTGTCCTGGATCAGAAGGAGCCCAGGGCCTCCTGCACCTGCATATGGTCTCACAATGGGTCTGAGGATCTCATTCCGTTTCCTATTGGAAGTCAGGGGACTTCTGACAGCACATGGAGGGCTGTGCGGCCCCACAATATTACTGATCCACTGGCAAACTGCTCATGCTGGAGGACGTTACAGGCAGCAGAACGTTCTCCATGGTGTCTCCAGACCCTGATGTGTTTGGCACATGTGCTCATTGAGAATAGCACAGGGCGCCAATGTCGAATCTGCCAATCTTGATGTTCTCTGGCAAATGCCAATCGCCCTGCACGGTGCTGGGCTGTAAGCACAACCCCGACTTGTGGACGTCGGGCACCATACCTCCCTCATGGAGTCTGTTTCTGACAGTTTGACCAGGCATATTTTGCAGGGCTCTGCTCCTTCTGTTTCTCCTTGCACTAAGGAGGAGGCAGTTTTCCTGCTCCTTGTTGTTGTCCTCCTGCTCTCATGTGAGTGCAATTAGAAGAGCCGTGAATACGGAGCTGATATGCTATTTGCTGCTATAGAACCATCCACAGCGTGACCAGGAAGAGACAGCAAGCATGAATCTAAAGCTGCTTGTGGCTCAGTGAAACAACATGATGATACAACACCTTTAAAGGGGTTTTGCCAAGAAGTGATTTCATCACCTAACAGGCTGATACATTTCCTCTCGAGCCTTGAAAAAAGGGGCGTTTTGTTTCTGTGTTTAAAAAAACAAGTATCTCCTCTGTGATGTCATCGCTCCACCTCCCATGCAAGTTCCCGAGGCTGATACTCAGTCTCCGTAGTTGAGCAAACATTGTTTGGCTAAACCACAGAGGATAACTGTATTGGGCACAAGCTATATTAGTTTTGTTTTCTCCCTCTTATCTGCTCAGGAGTAAAGATAAGCTCTGAGCAGGTAGCATTCACTGACTACAGACGGGGGGGGGGGGGGAGGGGTACATGTTTACTCAGATAATTACATTACAACCAGTGGATTCTCTATACAGCAGACAGGCTCTAACACAGAAACAAAGCTAGTGCAGCTGCCTAGTAACACTGCTTTCTACTCCCCCTCCCTTCAAAGCTCCTTCCTGTGTCCTGCCATCAGATAAGAAGTGCAGACACTGCAAACCCTGCCAGGAGCTTGCCAGATCAGCTCCTGGTCGTAGCTAATGTAAACAATCAGGAAACTAAGGGCAGCTCTCAGAGGCTTCACTTTTTTTAATCACATATATTTAGAAAAGTGATTAAATACCCATTTTTGAGGATCCCACGTCAACATTAGATCATGGCAAAACCCCTTTAAGGATGCCATCCAAAACGCTTCTCGGTTGAGGACTTTATGTTTCCGATCCCCTTATCACAAATTTTTGAATGGCATAAAAAGTGAAACATTGTAAATCTCTTTAGTGAGTGTCCATAAAGTGCTCGGCAGCCGCTGATACATTGTTCTCTTTGTTTCTTATATCAGCAATATCCTGGTTATAGATTTGTGCACTGACCCAGGAGCTCAAGGTTTTCAGAAATTCACAGTTGTACTCTATAAGGAGCCTAGGGGAAGCCACTTCCCTTCCTGTCATCATAGAGGTTTATCCATAATTTGGATCCCAGTCACTCTTGTGCAGGATTGGACCAGATGAAGCAACCATCATCCTTGACACAATGAGCTTTAAATGTCTTTGGCTTGCTCACAGGTCACTGCTTTCAGAATTCCAGAGTTGTACTCAATAAGGAGCCTAAGGGAAGCTACTTCCCTTCCTGTCATCATAGAGGTTTATCCATAATTTTGGTCCCAGTCACTCTTGTGCAGGATTGAACCAAATGGGGTAACCTTCATCCCCCACACAATGAGTCTTAAATGTCTTTAGCTTGGTTGTGGGTCACTGTTCGCCCTTACTTGGACAATTTTAGTAGGTACCAACTACCTCATATAAGGAACCCTTCCCAGGACCTTCTGGAAGAAGTTGAGGTCCTGTAAATCACATGGTGCATGGGAAGATCCCGGTTACAGATTTTATTATTGACCCAGAAGTTAAAAGTTACCAGATGTCCAGATTTGTACTCTATAAGGAGTTTATGAGTAGCTGGTCACTGGTTGACCATACTGGGACACTTTTGGTAGGTATTTACCTTCTCACATCAGGAACTGGAAGAAGGAGAACTACTATGAATAACATGATACAATGGAAGGATCCCAGTTACAGATTTGTGCTTTGACCAAAAAGCTCAAAGCTTTCAGAAATCCAGAGATGTACTCAATATGGAGCCTAAGGGAAGCCACTTCCCTTTTTGTCATCATAGAGGTTTATCCATAATTTGGGTCCCAGTCACTCTTGTGCAGGATTGGACCAGATGGGACAACCTTCATCCACCAGACAATGAGTCTTAAATGCCTTTGGCTAGCTCGAGGGTCACTGCTCGTCCTTACTTGGACAATTGTAGTAGGTACCAACTACCTCATATAAGGAGCCCCCCACATGAGCTACTAGAAAAAGGAAAATCCCTGTGAATAACATGGCACATGGGAAGGGGCCTGGTTATAGATTTGTGCACTGACCCAGGAGCTCAAGGTTTTCAGAAATCCACAGTTGTACTCTATAAGGAGCCTAGGGGAAGCCCCTTCCCTTCCTGTCATCATAGAGGTTTATCCATAATTTGGGTCCCAGTCACTGTTGTGCAGGATTAGACCAGATGGGGCAACCGTCATCCGCGACACAATGAGCTATAAATGTCTTCTGCTTGCTCATGGGTCACTGCTCGTCCTTACTTTGACAATTTTAGTAGATACCAACTACCTCTTATAAGGAACCCCCCATAAGAGCTACTAGAAAAAGGAAAAGCCCTGTGAATAACATGGCACATGGGCAGAGGCCTGGTTATAGATTTTTGCACTGACCAGGGGCTGAAGGTTTCCAGTCGTCCATAGTTGTACTCTACACAAAGCTGATGATCCTTCCAAAAATCTTTGCTCTTCGTTGTCTGGATCTGTTTGCAGTAGCAGAAAAGCTTCGATATCTTTCCATGCAATGAAAACCAAATGCAAAAATAGATTCTCGACTTGCTTGGTGTTTCCATAACTATACCTCACGCCTGATGTCTCATTTCCGTGTAGCAATGTTGCCCCTCCTTTCAACGCTCTTCATACGAGGCCCCCACTGTGTATAATGTATATCAACTTGCACTGAACCTTACCGGCTCTAACATTAGCAATTATATAGAAGAGGAGACGCTCAATGTCTATAAAGTAGGAGAACACGGAGAGGGCTCCCCAGTTAGTCAAGTGTGCGCTCCATAATCCATTCTAACCTACTGGGATGTGAAAATGCTGGTGTCTCAGTAAGTAGTATATGAGAAGCAGCTCAGGATGGAAGGAGGTAATTTGGATGGGGATGAATAATTCATAGAGGTTCCCAAGGGCATTCGTGGAAGATGCGTTTTCTATTCTTACTGTCTACCCCTTTCTCCCCCCCAACCTGAACTTCTAGTCGGAGACGACGCCAGTTGTACTGTATCATTGAAGACGGCAATAAACTCCTGTTGTGCGCCCATAAATCCAAGTTTCATAGTGAATGTACTAGCGGGTGTCTTCAACGACGCTCCCTGCCGCGTCCTGCGCCGTGCTCAACAGCTTTTAATTTTACTGATTTTTGGTAATTAGAGATAACTAACAAGACCTGGAAGGGAAAAATCACGCTTACAATCGGGAAACTATCCAACTCAAAGCTTCATGGGGGATTATTAATAAGGGGCTAAGTTATGCAAATATTCAATATTCAAACATTCCCTCCGCCCCCGGATAATGAGACTGCTCGTTTTATTTGTTTTGTTTCACTTTGAGAGACCGGATGATTTCCAGAGAGAGCTCAACTTGACTGCTGGACGCTTGCCCTGTGGATACAATGAACCTGTTACGCTGTATACTGGCCGTGGGGGAGGTGATTACTCCTTTTTTGGACTGGTGGTTGTGGGGATTTGGGCAATCCATTTCTTGTCATATTGAGTGTAAAGAATGGGTTATGGGGTTTCCCCTCTTAACTTTCATAAAGGTCACAATATATTTGCAGATGTTAAAAGTTAAATCTTTGAAGTAGATGCTCTCCTATGCTTGTGATTAGATGTTCTGTCTACAGGGAAATCATTATCAGGATAGTCAGAAGATGTTTTGCTAAGTAGGAGATATCCCAACTATATTTCATTGCCTAGAAGATAACTCAACTATACTTCACACTGACTAGGGGAAACCCACATACTTTTACTGACTAGGGATGACCCAGCTAGACTCACTGACAGGGGATAAACCCCGCATCTTCAAGACTAGGGGAAACCCAGCTATACTTCACTGACAGGATAAACCCAGCTATCTTTACTGACTAGGAAAACCACTATACTTACTGACAGGGGGAAAAAACTCAACTATACTTTACTGATAGAGATACCCACTATACTTCACTGACAGGAAAAACAAACTTAAACTGACTAAATGCCACTATTCACGACTAGGAGATGACCCATTTTACTTCCCGACAGGAATAACCCCCTAACTTAAAGCTAAAAAACCCCCCTATACTTCACGACTAAAATGACCCGCAAACTTTACTGACAAGAGATACCCACTATCCACGACTAGGGGGTACCCGCATACTTTTACTGACTAGGAGATACCCAGCTATACTTCCCCCTACTAGAAAGACCCCGCATCTTACTGACTTGGGAAAAACCCAGCTATACCACTGACTAAGAGATGACCCCTTACTCACTGACTAGGGGAACCCACTAACTTCACTGACAGGAGAAGACCCCCTAAACCATGAAAAAGGGATGACCACTATACTTCTGAAATAGGGGTGACCAGCATACTCAGAATTTGGAAATGACCCCGCTATACTTTTACTACTAAAATACCCACTATACTCACTCTAGAATGACCCCAAAATTTTTTTGATAAAAGATAACCCACTAAACTTCCTACTAAAGATTTCCACTATACTTCCGCAGGAATAACAATTTTATTTTGACTAGGAATACCCGCTAATTTTTGAAATTAGGAAAACCCACTAATTTTCTGACTAGGAGATAACCACAATTTCACTGACTAGGAGATAACTCAACTATACTTCACTGACTAGGAGATGACCCAGCTATACTTCACTGACTAGGAGATGACCCAGCTATACTTCACTGACTAGGAGATAACCCAGCTATACTTCACTGACTAGGAGATGACCCAGCTATACTTCACTGACTAGGAGATGACCCAGCTATACTTCACTGACTAGGAGATGACCCAGCAATACTTCACTGACTAGGAGATGACCCAGCTATACTTCACTGACTAGGAGATGACCCAGCTATACTTCACTGACTAGAAGATAACCCAGCTATACTTCACTGACTAGGAGATGACCCAGCTATAATTCACTGACTAAGCGATGACCCAGCTATACTTCATGAATTAGGAGATGACCCAGCTATACTTCACTAATTAGGAGATGACCCAGCTATACTTAACTACCTAGGAGATGACCCAGCTATACTTCCCTACCTAGGAGATGACCCACTACCCCGGAGATGATCCAGCTATATTTCATGAATTAGGAGATGACCCAGCTATACTTCACTGACTAGGAGATTAACCAGCAATACTTCACTGACTAGGAGATGAACCAGCAATACTTCACTGACTAGTAGAATACCCAGCTATACTTCATGAATTAGGAGATGACCCAGCTATACTTCATGAATTAGGAGATGACCCAGCTATTATTCACTGACTAGGAGATGACCCAATTATACTTTGCTGATGATGTATGAACTTATCTCTAAATGTGTACCCTATATACCCTATATAAAGTGTGACAAACTGACAGTGAAGTGGAGTAATTTTACTGATAGATACATCATTTGTGGCTGTTTGATTCTCTGAGCCGCTTGATCGCCACTTCTTTCCTAATTCGGCAACCCAGGAACAAGTTGAGCTACACGTTTGATTAAAGGGACAGCTCGTTAAATATGAGGTTTTTTTTTTTAAAACCAAAATTCCTGGAGATTTTTTTTTTTTTTTTTAGATTTTTTGCCAGTATTTTTTTTTTATTTCGGCAATCTCATGCAATTAAAAATTACAAGTAAAAATCTCGTCCTTTTCTAGCTGTGAGATAAAAAATATGAATGGTAGAACAAACTAATCTCGCTTTACTGCAGCTTATCTCTAGGTAGTCTCATTACAAAGAGGAGGTAATGACAATTGTACTATTGTACTCTGGACAGGGATATAATAAGATTAGACTAGATCGACAATGAGAAGAGCAATACATGGCAGGATATTGGGGTGATCTTTGTCTGCACTGGAGAAAAGGGTTTCTTTACACTTATCAGGTCCTGATGACAATACTTATACCTCTCAGGCCCTAGTTTGTCTGGAAGAAGATCTGTCAATGAATCCTTTCACTGTCGCTATCACAGATCACAGGAGGAAGTCAGAGACTTATCAGGAAGTCAGGTACTTAGGGGAACATAGAGATTTATATAAACAAATTCAACCACCCAATCCATTTAATAGTCACATTGCTTGTCAATGTGTGAAAAGAAAGAAATTGATGGCCTTGTCCCTTTAAGTGTTAATCTTGTCCATCAAGTCAGTCATAAGTCAATGATGGTCCATCTGTCAATGATTTATAGGGCAGTGAGGCCTTGAGTGTTGACAACATGTTGGTGGGCTGAGAGGTTGGAGATGCTTGTCCATTGCAGAGGGGGCAGCGGGCTGGAGGTCGAAGTGTGTGACGTGTGGGAAAACACTGCATCGCCTGATTTAGGAAACCATTGGCAAGAGTTGTTTCTTTGATCCACCTGTAGAGTTGATTCCTTGGCCCCACCAGTGTTTACCTAAGTTAATAACACATTTTGACCCTTAGAGTGCTGTAGTTTTGTGCATAAAATATTATAAATCTTCTGCAGTCATGTCACTGTAACAGGAATAATAGGGCTGATATTTCAGTCAATGCTATAGAACCGTCCACAACATAAACCAGAAGTTGGAACCTGAAGCTGTAAAACCACCCACAGCCAGAACAGGAAGGAGAAGACTGAAACTGTAGATCCACTCACAGTCTGAGCAGGAAGTGGGAACCTGAGGCTGTATAACCACCCACAGCCTGAACAGGAAGTGGGAGCCTGAAGCTGTAGACCTTCCCCCAGCCTGAACAGGAGATAGGAGCCTGAACTGTAGAACATGAAAAAAACTTTGAGATTCTTAGTTCACATGTTTTGATCAAAAAATGCTTATGCCACCCCCGGCTTACAACGGGATCTCAAGACGGGTGGTCCTACTCTATCTGTACCTCTCACTAGAGTCAAATTCAGACTTCTCATTGGGTCAACAGACCTCCATAATCCAGAGAGAAAAATAAAAAAGCACCAACCTTACAAGCATACTGCACTGATATAACAAGCTGTGGAGGTGGGCGGGGTGCAAGAAACCAAAATGGAGGCATCCCTTCCTCCCTCTATAAATTAAAAGCAATATATGCTAAATACAACGTATAGTTCTGCACAAAAAAACTTTTCTGCAAAACACAATGTGAACCTGGGTGCCACTGGCAGGGTTGCGGCATATAAATATACACACGCACACCATTACCAGTGGCACACCAACTCCTAAAAGGGCAATAAAATACATGGAAATCTCAAGAATCTCAAAGTTTTTTTCATGTATGATAGATAGCATAAATGCTTCTTTAGAGGATTTCCATGTATTGTATAGCCCTTTTAGCAGATGGTGTGCCACTGGTATTGGAGTGCGTGTATATACATATGCCACAGCCAAACCAGTGGCACCCAGGTTCACATTGTGTTTTTCAGAAATGTTTTTTTATGCAGAACTATACGTTGTATTTGGCATATATTACTTTAAATTTATAGAGGGAGGAAGGGATGCTTCCATTTTGGTTTCTTGCACCCCGCCCACCTCCACAGGCTGTTATATAAGTGCAGCTTGCAAGGTTGGTGCTTTTTTTATTTTTCTCTCTGGATTATGGAGGTCTGTTGACCCAATGAGAAGTCTGAATTTGACTCTAGTGAGAGGTAAAGATAGAGTAGGACCACCCGCCTTGAGATCCCATTGTAAGCCGGGGGTGGCATAAGCATTTTTTGATCAAAACATGTGAACTAAGAATCTCAAAGTTTTTTTTCATGTATGATAGATAGCATAAATGCTTCTTTAGAGGTTTCCATGAACTGTAGAACCACCCACAGTTTGAACAGGAAGAGAGAACCTGAAGCTGTAGAGCTGAATACAGACTGAACAGGAAGTGGAAGCATGAAGCTGTAGGAGCACAAACAGCTAGAACAGGAAATGTGAGTCTGAAGCTGTAGAAAGGCCCACAGCCTGAACAGGAAGTGGGAGCTTGAAGCTTTTAAACCGCCCACATCCAGAACAGGAAGAGGTAGCTAAAAGTGGAAGAACCGCCTACAGCTCGAACAGAAAGTGGGAGCCTGAAGCTGTAGAACCACCCACAGCTTGAACAGGAATTATGACCCTGAAGCTGTAGAACCTCCCACAGACTGAACAGGAAGTTTGAGTCTGAAGCTGTAGAACCGCCCCCAGCCTGAACAGAAAGTGGGAGCCTGAAGCTGTAGAACTGCCCCCAGCCTGAACAGGAAGTGGGAGCCTGAAGCTGTACAACCAACCACAGCCTGAACAGGAAGTTTGAGTCTGAAGCTGTAGAACCAACCACAGCCTGAACAGGAAATGGGAGCCTGAAGCTGTAGAACTGCCCCTAGCCTGAACAGGAAGTTGGAACCTGAAGCTGCAGAACCAACCACAGCCTGAACAGGAGGTGGGAGCCTGAAGCTTTAGAACTGCCCACAACCTGAATAGGAAGTGGGAGCCTGAAGCTGGATGTGGCTCTGTGAAGCAGCATGGCAAGAACAACCCTTAAACAACAGGGAAAGGGTAAGGGCTGGTTCACCAGATGTTGCCCAAATGTTAGGATACGACTAACCTTCCCCAGATGTTGTCCAGATTTCCATTAGGGTTGGAGGTAAGGTTCATTTTTTTTTTTTTTTTGCATCAAATCAAATTGCTTAAATTCAGGTCAAAATGATCTTTGACGCCCCTCACCCACCTGAAACACCACACTAAAAATCTCACCCCCGGGAGGCGCTGTCTTGCTCATGCTCGGTACTAGGTCACTTTTTCCAGTTTGATGCAATGATTTGGCTCTGGTACACCCTGTGAGAAGTCTACATTGTGTGAACAAGTCCTTATGACCTAGTAAGTGTTGCCCCCACACGCGGATCCCATGACTGCAGCCGCTGATGATTTCTGCAATGATTTGTCCTGTCACCTTCTCTCCGTCCCAGCCGGGAATATTCCTTGACGTTGTGTTTATTCTCCATTGATTTTCTTAAGTTCTTGAACGTTGTGAGTAAACAGCACATCTCTGCCAGGCATAATGAGCTGCTTATAGGCAGGTAACCATGAGCGCGGCGAGCCAGCGCACATCTATTCAGACTCCTAAACATATTCAGGAGCATGTCCGGCCACTGAAGGAGATTTACAGGGAATATTTCTATCTCATCAATTCATTATCTTTACCGGCAACTTTTCATCATCAGAGGTGACACCAAAAACTTCCCCTCTGGGGTAATAGTGATTGTCTGAACAAATACAGTCAGGTTAAGGAGACCCGGACATCAGAAAGGAGAAAGTCTGTCAAAACCAATATTCCCAAAAAACAAATTTCTTTTAGAATTTTTGGCAGTTTTTTTTGTTTTTAATACTTTGCAAATGAAAATTACATATGAATTTTGTCCTTCTCTAGATAGTGAAGAGATAAAACTCCTGAATGGTAGGACAGAAAAATCTCACTTTACTGCTGCTGCGGTTGCTTATCTGCAATTAGTTTAATTGCAGATAGTAGATAATGACATAATGATTGTGCTATTATTTTCTAGACAGATATAAATAAGAATATACTACATCAAGGTGCAATGACAAGAGTGGAGGATCCAGCATTCTCCAAACACATCAGGTCCTGCAGATCGTACTGACCTCTCTTATCTCCTGCCGATAACACTGACCTCTCTCACCTCCTGCTGATAACACTGACCTCTCTCACCTCCTGCTGATAACACTGACCTCTCTCACCTCCTGCTGATAACAATGACCTCTCTCACCTCCCGCTGATAACACTGACCTCTCTTATCTCCCGCTGATAACACTGACCTCTCTCACCTGCTGCTGATAACACTGACCTCTCTTATCTCCCGCTGATAACACTTAAACCTCTCTCACCTCCTGCTGATAACACTGACCTCTCACCTCCCGCTGATAACACTGACCTCTCACCTCCTGCTGATAACACTGACCTCTCTCACCTGCTGCTGATAACACTGACCTCTCTTATCTCCCGCTGATAACACTTAAACCTCTCTCACCTCCTGCTGATAACACTGACCTCTCTCACCTCCCACTGATAACACTGACCTCTCTCACCTCCTGCTGATAACACTGACCTCTCTCACCTCCAACTGATAACACTGACCTCTCTCATCTCCTGCTGAAAACACTGACCTCTCTCTAACCTCCCACTGATAACACTGACCTCTCTCATCTCCCGCTGATAACACTGACCTCTCCCACCTCCCGCTGATAACACTGACCTCTCTAACCTCCTGCTGATCACACTGACCTCTCTCACCTCCCGCTGAAAACACTGACCTCTCTCTCCTCCTGCTGATAACACTGACCTCTCTCACCTCCTGCTGATAACACTGACCTCTCACCTCCTGCTGATAACACTGACCTCTCTCATCTCCTGCTGATAACACTGACCTCTCTCACCTCCTGCTGATAACACTGACCTCTCACCTCCTGCTGATAACACTGACCTCTCTCATCTCCTGCTGAAAGCACTGACCTCTCTCTAACCTCCCACTGATAACACTGACCTCTCTCATCTCCCGCTGATAACACTGACCTCTCTCACCTCCTGCTGATAACACTGACCTCTCTCATCTCCTGCTGATAACACTGACCTCTCTCACCTCCCGCTGATAACACTGACCTCTCTCCCCTCCTGCTGATAACACTGACCTCTCTCATCACCTGCTGATAACACTGACCTCTCTCACCTCCTGCTGATAACACTGACCTCTCTCACCACCTGCTGATAACACTGACCTCTCTCACCTCCCGCTGATAACACTGACCTCTCTCTCCTTCTGCTGATAACACTGACCTCTCTCACCTCCTGCTGATAACACTGACACCTCTCACCTCCTGCTGATAACACTGACCTCTCTCTCCTCCTGCTGATAACACTGACCTCTCTCACCACCTGCTGATAACACATACCTCTCTCACCTCCTGCTGATAACACTGACCTCTCTCACCTCCTGCTGATAACACTGACCTCTCTCACCTCCCGCTGATAACAATGACCTCTCTAATCTCTCGCTGATAACACTGACCTCTCTCACCACCTGCTGATAACACAGACCTCTCTCACCTCCTGCTGATAACACTGACCTCTCTCACCACCTGCTGATAACACAGACCTCTCTCACCTCTTGCTGATAACACTGACCTCTCTCACCACCTGCTGATAACAATGACCTCTCTAACCTCTCGCTGATAACACTAACACCTCTCACCTCCTGCTGATAACACTGACCTCTCACCTCCCGCTGATAACACTGACCTCTCTCACCTCCCGCTGATAACACTGACCTCTCTCTCCTCCTGCTGATAACACTGACCTCTCTCACCTCCTGCTGATAACACTGACCTCTCACCTCCTGCTGATAACACTGACCTCTCTCACCTCCCGCTGATAACACTGACCTCTCTCACCTCCTGCTGATAACACTGACCTCTCACCTCCTGCTGATAACACTGACCTCTCTCACCTCCTGCTGATAACACTGACCTCTCTCACCTCCTGCTGATAACACTGACCTCTCTCATCTCCCGCTGATAACACTGACCTCTCTCATCTCCTGCTGAAAGCACTGACCTCTCTCTAACCTCCCACTGATAACACTGACCTCTCTCATCTCCCGCTGATAGCACTGACCTCTCCCACCTCCCGCTAATAACACTGACCTCTCTAACCTCCTGCTGATAACACTGACCTCTCTCACCTCCTGCTGATAACACTGACCTCTCTCACCACCTGCTGATAACAATGACCTCTCTAACCTCTCGCTGATAACATTGACACCTCTCACCTCCCGCTGATAACACTGACCTCTCTCTCCTTCTGCTGATAACACTGACCTCTCTCACCTCCTGCTGATAACACTGACACCTCTCACCTCCTGCTGATAACAGTGACCTCTCTCTCTTCCTGCTGATAACACTGACCTCTCTCACCACCTGCTGATAACACTGACCTCTCTCACCTCCTGCTGATAACACTGACCTCTCACCTCCCGCTGATAACAATGACCTCTCTAATCTCTCGCTGATAACACTGACCTCTCTCACCACCTGCTGATAACACTGACCTCTCTCACCTCCTGCTGATAACACTGACCTCTCTCACCACCTGCTGATAACACTGACCTCTCTCACCTCCTGCTGATAACACTGACACCTCTCACCTCCTGCTGATAACACTGACCTCTCTCACCTCCTGCTGATAACACTGACCTCTCTCACCTCCCGCTGATAACACTGACCTCTCTCTCCTCCTGCTGATAACACTGACCTCTCTCCCCTCCTGCTGATAACACTGACCTCTCTCACCTCCTGCTGATAACACTGACACCTCTCACCTCCTGCTGATAACACTGACCTCTCTCACCTCCCGCTGATAACACTGACCCCTCTCTCAACTTCAGCTGATAACACTGACCTCTCTCACCTCCTGCTGATAACACTGACCTCTCACCTCCTGCTGATAACACTGACCTCTCTCACCTCCCGCTGATAACACTGATCTCTCTCACCTCCCACTGATAACACTGACCTCTCTCACCTCCTGCTGATAACACTGACACCTCTCACCTCCTGCTGATAACACTGACACCTCTCACCTCCTGCTGATAACACTGACCTCTCTCACCTCCTGCTGATAACACTGACCTCTCTCTCACCTCCCGCTGATAACACTGACCTCTCTCTCCTCCTGCTGATAACACTGACCTCTCTCACCTCCTGCTGATAACACTGACCTCTCTCACCTCCTGCTGATAACACTGACCTATGTCTTCTCCTGCTGATAACACTGACCTCTCTCACCTCCTGCTGATAACACTGACCTCTCTCACCTCCCACTGATAACACTGACCTCTCTCACCTCCTGCTGATAACACTGACCTCTCTCACCTCCTGCTGATAACACTGACCTCTCACCTCCCACTGATAACACTGACCTCTCTCACCTCCTGCTGATAACACTGACCTCTCTCACCTCCCGCTGATAACACTGACCTCTCTCTCCTCCTGCTGATAACACTGACCTCTCTCACCTCCCACTGATAACACTGACCTCTCTCATCTCCTGCTGATAACACTGACCTCTCTCTCCTCCTGCTGATAACACTGACCTCTCTCATCTCCTGCTGATAACACTGACCTCTCTCACCTCGCACTGTTAACACTGACCTCTCTCACCTCCTGCTGATAACACTGACCTCTCTCTCCTCCTGCTGATAACACTGACCTCTCTCACCTCCTGCTGATAACACTGACCTCTCTCCTCCTGCTGATAACACTGACCTCTCTCACCTCCTGCTGATAACACTGACCTCTCCTCCTGCTGATAACACTGACCTCTCTCACCTCCTGCTGATAACACTGACCTCTCTCACCTCCCGCTGATAACACTGACCTCCTGCTGATAACACTGACCTCTCTCACCTCCGACTGATAACACTGACCTCTCTCACCTCCCACTGATAACACTGACCTCTCTCACCTCCCGCTGATAACACTGACCTCTCTCACCTCCTACTGATAACACTGACCTCTCTCACCTCCTGCTGATAACACTGACCTCTCTCACCTCCCGCTGATAACACTGACCTCTCTCTCCTCCCTCTGATAACACTGACCTCTCTCACCTCCCACTGATAACACTGACCTCTCTCACCTCCCGCTGATAACACTGACCTCTCTCACCTCCCACTGATAACACTGACCTCTCTCACCTCCCGCTGATAACACTGACCTCTCTCACCTCCTGCTGATAACACTGACCTCTCTCCTCCCGCTGATAACACTGACCTCTCTCTCCTCCCACTGATAACACTGACCTCTCTCACCTCCCGCTGATAACACTGACCTCTCTCATCTCCCGCTGATAACACTGACCTCTCTCACCTCCCGCTGATAACACTGACCTCTCTCACCTCCCTCCAATAACACTGACCTCTCTCACCTCCCGCTGATAACACTGACCTCTCCTCCTGCAGATAACACTGACCTCTCTTACCTCCTGCTGATAACACTGACCTCTCTCACCTCCGACTGATAACACTGACCTCTGTAAAAAAAATTGTATAAAAAAATCCAACCACCCTATCAAGAATTATTTTTAAAAAATCCATATAATCCATATATATGACTTGTTAATATGTGAAAAATAAATTAATGTCATTGTCCCATTAACTCCTTAAAGGGAACCTTTCACATAGTTTATGTCCCCCTTGGTGAAGACAGAACAAGCCAGTGTCAGACCTGCTGTTTCCAGCGCTGTGTCCCTTATTCAGTAAGATGCAGGAACTTTAGAGCCTTTAATGCTCAAATCTGTTTTCAGCCTAAAAAGAGTCATGAAAAGCCAGTTTAATTAATTCCCCGCCCACCTGAGTCTAGCCCCACCCACCTCATAACTGATTAACCTATCATTTTGAATAGGAAGAAACATGTGAATAACTGCCCGGTGGGTGGGGCTAGCATCAGGTGGGCGGGGCTAACACCTGCTCATGAATAAGCGGGACTCTTTTCTGGCTGAAAACTTCTGAACTTCCTCCCAATCTCAGTCTCCGTGCACGGCCCCTAGTCCTTCCCTCTTATTTAAAGCCTTGGGAGACAGGAATACATGGCTGTGGCTTCAAAGGCTGCCATGAAAATGCGACACCCTTTCTGTTCCTCTGATCTCCTGAACTGGACACAGAACTGTTTCCTGTGTGCAGAGACGCTCAACTCCTGAGCTTCCTGTCTGCAAGGCAGTCTGGCTTCCTCCCAACCTCCGTCTTAGTGCACACCCCCCTGTTTCTTCCCTCAAATTGAATGCATTGGTTTTAGGACCATATAGTTATGGCTTCAAAGGCAGGCTTGGAAACAAACCAAAAGGTTTAAAAAAAAAAAATATATATATATATAGTATATATATATATATAAGTTCAAATCGACCCTTTTTGTCATTTTACAAATTAAATTTACCCAAAAAGTTACACATAACTTGGTATCTTCACGTCAGTAAAAGCTTGATTTATGAAAATATAAAAACACCTATCTCATACACTGAACACCGTAGAAAAATATTCCAAAGCCAAAATTAATTAATTTTTTTTTTTGCGTGGGGGGGGGCTGGGATTTCACATTCCCAAAATATTGCAATAAAAAGTGATGAAGAAGGTGACTCCATCCCGAAATGTTACAAAGTAAAACTACACTTTAGTCCGCAAAAATAGGTGCCCTATTTTGTTTGCAGAAAACATTGGCTGTGGTGCAAAGTTTGAAAATATAGAATGAGTACGTCCCACGGTCGCTAAGGGGCTTTGCGGCGGGATCGCTCCGTGACCCCCTCACACAGCCGCCGGGTGGTTAAAGCGTGGGGGAGCGGCGCCGCCTGCCCGCGCTGTTTAACCCTTTAGATGCCACGGCAAAGATGGCCGCGACGTCTAAATGAATGAAGAGCGGTGCCGCGCACCGTTCTTCACTTCGGTCGGAGTCCCCGCAGCATGGCTGAAAGATCCGATGCCTGGACATGGCAGCAGGGAGCCTTGTGAAGGCCTCCATCGCTGCCATGTTCCCGTTTGCCCCACTTCCGGCCGCAGGCTGGAAGTGGGGAAACCGCCATCTTGGTACAGTCTAATGCATTGTCTATGCCAGGAATGTCAAACTGCGGCCCTCCAGCTGTTGGGAAACTACAACTCCCATGATGCCACAGTTATAGATTATACAAATGCATGATGGGAGTTGTAGTTTCCTAACAGCTGGAGGGCCGCCGTTTGACACCTGTGGATACATTAGGCTGTATTAACGTTCGCCCCCCCCCCCCCCCCCCTTAGTGGTGAAGCACCCTAGGGACTCAATGTTAAAGTAAAAAAATAAACAAATAAAGTTTTAAAGTACAAAAAAAAGTATTAAAAGTTCAAATCACCTCCCTTTCCCCATTTTACAAATAAAAACAATAAAATAATAAAAAAGTTACACATATTTGGTGTCCTCGCGTCCAAAAAAGTCAGATTTATAAACATATAACATCATTTATCCCGTACGCTGAACACCGGAGAAGAAGAAAAATTCCAAAAGCCCAAATTGCGTTTTTTGGTCATTTCTCGACGCATAAAAATTGGAATTAAAGTGATCAAAAAACTTGCATGCATTCCAAACTGCTAGCGATAAAAAGTACACTTTAGCCCACAAAAAATGCCCCCTCACTCATGTCCGTAGGTGTTAGTACAAAAAAGTTATTGGTCGCTCAAAATGGCGCCGCGGAGCAAATTTCAAAAGTATTTGGAATTTTTTTACGGTACCAAAACATAAATGAAATCCTACATGTTTGGTATTGCCAGATGCGCATCAACCTGTAGAATACAGATAACACATTGTATTGACCGAAGATTGAACGCCATAAAAGCAAAAAACACGCAAATATGGTGCATGTACGTTTTTTTCACAATTTGTCCCACTTGGAATTTTGCCAGTATATTCTATAGTAATATGAATAACACTATTATAAAGTGCATCTAGTCCCGCAACATAAAAGTCCTCATAGGTCTATGTAGGTGGAAAAATAAAAAAAGTTATGGCTCTGAGAAGTGAAAAACGAACATGTCAGCAACAAAAAACCGCAAGGTCCTTAAGGGGTTAATTTTTTTAAACGTTCTAAAATATAACAAAAACCCAACATGTTTGGTGTCACCAGAATCGTACCGAGCTGCAGAATACAGACAATACATCATTTATACTGAAGACTGAACGCTGTAAAAACCAAACCCCCGCAAACATGGTGCAAGTAGGTTTTTTCACATTGCATCCCACTTTTAATGTTTTGTAATTGCTATCGGAGTGCATGTAAAACTCCGATCTGTGAAATCTATCATCATCTATCCTTTATGCTGCACAATGTAGAAGAAAAAAAATTCCCAAATGTCAAAACTGCAGGGTTTTTTGTTCATTTTGCGTTCCCAAAAAATTTATCAAAAAGTCTTATGTATCCAAAAATAATGCTGATAAAAAATACAGCCCGCAAAAAACGAGCCCTCGCTCAGGCTGGTAAGTGAAAAAAAAAAAAAAGTTACCGGTGGCAGAAGAAGGCGGAAAAAACAAAAAAAGAGAATGTTGTTAATATTTAAAAAGTGCTAAAATATAATGAAAACTCTTGACATTTGGCATCACTGGAATGAAATTGACGGCAGAAGACAGAAAACGTTATTTATCCTGAGCAGTGAACTCTGTAAAGACGAAGCTCTGCAACAATGTCGCAATTAGGTTGTTTCCACATTCCACCCCGTGCAGAAGTTTTTGGGGGGTTTCCCAGTAAATTCTATGGTACAATCAATGGCACCAAAAGCAAGTCCTCGTGTGTCTATGTAGATAGAAAAATCAAAAGGTTATGGCGGCGAGGAGAAAACGAACGCAGCGGAAAAAAATAGGCTGCGGCAGGAAAAGGTCAGTATTGATTATCCTGCTTCCTCAAAACTGATACAGTTTAGTGGAGGAGAATATTTGGATTTCATCCAGATTTCCCAGGTATAGATAAGACTCAATTCACTATAGCCTTCTCCTCATAGAGGATATTTGTAGAAGCTATAACATATCATAGGATTTGATAGGATCAGTCATTGGACAGAGAGGTGTCCTGCCTCACCCAGCTTTCCCAGGTACAGATAAGACTCAATGAAGCAAAGGCTTCTATTCATAGAGGATTTTTATAGATCTATAACATATTATAGGATTTGATAGGAGGGGTCATTGGACAGGGGGGCGTCCTGCCTCACCCAGCTTTCCCAGGTACAGATAAGACTCAATGTAGCATGGGTTTCTCTTCATAGAGGATTTTTATAGATCTATAACATATTATAGGATTTAATAGGAGCGGTCATATACGGTGGGGTGTCCTGCCTCCCCCAGCTTTCCCAGGTACAGAAAAGGGATTAAATTTACTGGGTTCTCTTATAGAGGATTTTTAGACTATAACATTATGGGATTTAATAGGACGGTCATTGGGGGGTGTCCTCCCTCCCCAGCTTTCCCAGGTACAGATAAGATTAATCATGGTTTCTCTTCATAGAGGATTTTTCTAGATCTATACCATATTATAGGATTTAATAGGAGCGGTAAAGGGAAAGGGGGCGTCCTGCTCCCCCCGCTTTCCCAGGTACAGATAAATTCAATCACACTTAAGGTTAAATATAATTATGGGAAATTGATAGGACAGTCATTGGACAGGGTGTTGCCTCCCCCAAAGCTTTCCCAGGTAGATAAGACTCAATACTATGGTTTCTCTTCATAGAGGATTTTGAAACTATAACTTTTTGGTTAAATAACCGGGTTTTGGGGGGGGGTTTCCTGCCTCACCCAGCTTTCCCAGGTACAGATAAGATTCAACAACAATAGGCTTTTATTTAAGGAGGTTAGTTGTATAAACTGTAACAGGATTTGATAGGAGGGGTCATTGGACTGGGAGGGGGGTCGGCGTCCTGTCTCATTTTCCGGCTATTTTGTCCAGAGTCATCTCCCTGGAGGGGGAGAAATTTTTTTTTTTTTTTTTTTGGGGGGGGGGGGGGCAGGATTCTCGGGAAAAATTTTTCATTCTTTCTGAGATTTTCATTTATCTAAAAGCAATTAAAGCTTAATTGTGCAGCTACCTGAATAATTTACAAATGCAAATGAGCCGAGCAGGAGAACGAGTCCGTGTTCATCAATTCCTTTCTTATCGCCATCTGTTTAATTAAAAAAACGAGTTTCTCCGAATGACAGACGCAAACTGCACGAGCGGCTGCGCTAATTGAAATTGTCTCAGGCGACTGAGGTCATCGTCTCCATCGACGGCTCGTTCACGCGAGGAGCGGCGCAAGGGTTAAGTTATTGTATCTGGTTTGTCAATATCGTGTGCGGGCGCAGCCGCTGATAATGGAGGAAGATGTGACAAGAGAATCCAGTCCAAGATCTGGAGGCATGTAGCACTGTAGTAGCCCTTTAGTATCTGATCTCAGTATCCAGTTTCTGTCTATTTTGATTTCTTTTTTACGGTTATTGTGGGGGGGGGGGCACCATCTTGTCTGAGCTGTGAGCAGAGAACAGACATCTAGACCTAAGACAGTGAAGTATAGTGGGCATGCTCTACATGGCAGACATCTAGACCTTAGACAGTATAATGAGCGTGCTCTACGAGGCAGACATCTAGACCTAAGACAGTGATGTATAGTGAGCGTGCTCTACAAGGCAGACATCTAGACCTAAGACAGTGATGTATAGTGGGCGTGCTCTACAAGGCAGACATCTAGACCTAAGACAGTGAAGTATAGTGGGCGTGCTCTACAAGGCAGACTTCCCAAAACTTTAAGACCCCGTAATAATTTGGAAGGGCCCTGCTCTACGGAGGCAAAGGGACATCTAAAAAAAACCTAAGACAGTGAAGTTAGTGGGTGTGCTCTAACAAAAAGGCAAAAACATCTAGACCTAGGGGACAGGGTTTTAAGCTATAGTGGGGGCGTTGCTCTAAATTGGGGGCAAGACTTCTAGACCTAAGACATTGAAGTATATTGTGGGCGTTTGCCCCTTACCCCCAAGGCAGACTTCTAGACCTAAGACAGTGAAGTATAGTGGGCGTGCTCTACAAGGCAGACTTCTAGACCTAAGACAGTGAAGTTTAGTGGGCGTGCTCTACAAGGGTTTTTTTTTCATGTTTTCATATATTTTTGATCTAATTTGTTTGTGGTATGCTACAATAGAGCAGCTAAATGATGGCCAAAAGGACCGAACAATGGACCCCTATGGAGACGCAGATCATGCATGTCAGGAGCTGCTCATAGGAGAATCATAGGGGCAAAGCGTTAGCATGATTAATGGGGCACAAGATACACAGGGGTCACTTTATTTACGGTGAAGAAGCTAAGCTGCCCCTATCACCTTCTCACTTTTATGTATAGTGGGCATATACATGGGTCACTGTGCAGGTAGGTGGAGGTGAGTTATGATTTATCATTTATCAATTTCTATGGGAGAGTATAGTGAGCATGCTCTATGACCTGTGAAGAGTTGTCCCTATCACCTTCTGACACCTTTGGGGCCCTTTTGGGCATGCTTAGTAATATATAAAAAGGTCGCCATACAGGAAGAGGGTTGAGCTATTACTTTCATCCATTGACTTCTATAGTAGATTGTAATGGTCATGCTCACTGACCACTGTGAGGGAAAGAAGGTGAGCTGTGACCATAAATTTTTCCAAATGATGGACTTCTATGGGAAAGTGTAATGGGCAAGCGCTACGACCCGTGCAGAGGTGTCCACGTTACCTTATAACTTCTATAAGAGAGTTTTGTGGGCATGCTTTGTAACATATACAAAGGTCACTGTGCAGGGAGGAGGAGGGGAGCTATGATTATCCTCTATTACCTTAGGTGGGAGAGTATAATTGGCATGCTCTGTGACCTTTGCAGAGGTGTCTCCATTATGTTCTGACTCCTATGGGAGACTTTTGTGGGCATGCTTAGTAACATTTACAAAGGTCACTGTGCGGGGAGGAGGAGGGGAGTAATGATGATCATTTCATTGAATTCTATGGGAGACTTTTGTGGGCATGCTTAGTAACATATACAAAGGTCACTATGCAGGGAAAAGGAGGTGAGCTCTTACTGTCATCTATTGACTTCTATGGGAGTGTGCATGTAGTGGGCATGCTCGGTGACCTGTGCAAAGATCACTGAGCAGTGAGGGTAAGCGGTCACTTAAGGCGGAAACCCAAGAGTACCTCCCCCCCGCGCCCCCCCCCCCCCCCCCCCCCCCCCCCCCCCCCCCCCCAAAGAAAACCCAACCCGCAGGGAAGGTGATACAAATCGCTTGTAGATCCTTAACAAAAAAAGATGCACAATGCAATATAATTTGGAAAACATCTTCTTTTAGTGTTCCCTACATTTTGAAAGCTAATCTTTGTAGCGAGACAACCCCTTTAAGACAATGAAGTGTAGTGGGCATGCTTTAAAAGGGAAATTTATGTTCTTGCCTTGTTTTAGTATATATTTTATACTTCCTGTATATATATTGTAGAAAACTGTAATAGATGAAGGCCGACAGGACACCCATTTGGCCTTCATCGAACAATCAATCTCTATGGAGGCACGGAGCATGTCTGTGGCTTTTCAAGAGAAACATAGGCGCAAAGCACGAGCATGATCGATGGGGCATAAGACCCAGAGAGGTCACTGGAATTAGGGTGGAGAAGCTGAGCTGTCCCCATCACCTTCTTACTTCTATGGGAGAGTATAGTGGGCATGCTTAGAAGCATGTTCAAAGGTCACTGTGCAAGGAAGAGGAGGTGGTGAGTTAGGGTGGCCCCCACGGCACAGGACAAATACCGGTTGGTTTATCTGACCGGTATTTGTACTGTTTTTCGGGCTGTGCACACAGCCGCAGGGGGAGGGATTTTCTCCGTGATTAGAGGAGAAAAGCCCTCCCCCTTCACATAGACCTGTTCATATTCTGTCTGAAAACCAAGTGGAAGAATGAACAAGTTCTAGAACAAGTTCTATGAAAAACCACCGGCGGAAAACCCATGCAGTGGGGACAAGGCCTTATTACTATCATTTACTGACTTCTATGGGAGAGTATAGTGAGCATGCTTAGTATCCCATACAAAGGTTACTGTGCAAGGAAGAGGAGGTGAGCTATGATTATCAATTGACTTCTATGGGAGAGTGAAGTGG
The DNA here is from genome assembly GCA_025379985.1 of Phyllomedusa bahiana. NCBI lineage: Eukaryota > Metazoa > Chordata > Amphibia > Anura > Hylidae > Phyllomedusa > Phyllomedusa bahiana. The sequence continues at coordinate 29,627 of JAODAL010013515.1, forward strand.
GCATGCTCTATGACCTGTGTAGAGGTGTCCCCATTACCTTCTGATTTCTATGGAGCAGTTTTGTGGGCATGCTTAGTAACATACACAAAGGTCACTGTGCAGGGAGGAGGGGGTGAGCTATAATCATCAATTGACTTCTATTGGTGTCCCCATTACCTGCTGAGTTCTATGGAGCAGTTTTGTGGGCATGCTTAGTAACATATACAAAGGTCACTGTGCAGAGAGAAAGAGGTGAGTAATGATTATTAATTATTGACTTCAGGACTCATCAGGGCGCTGCTCCCGGCATTCATAGTAGTTTAACACTGTGGATCACCACCATCTCCTCAGCATGCTCCGCGCCATCGGTATTCAGGACACCGCTCTCTCTTGGTTCTCATCCTACCTCTCTGACCGCTCCTTCAGTGTCTCGTTTTCGGTTCTACCTCCTCTCCTCTTCCTCTTGCTGTCGGGGTTCCTCAGGGATCCGTTCTTGGTCCTCTCCTCTTTTCACTCTACACAGCCCCCATTGGACAAACCATCAGTAGATTTGGCTTCCAGTACCATCTCTATGCTGATGACACCCAATTATACACCTCCTCCCGTGACATCACTCCTGCCCTGCTACAAAACACCAGGGACTGCCTGTCCGCTGTCTCTGACATCATGTCCTCTCTCTATCTCCAACTAAACCTCACTAAAACTGAACTTCTAGTCATCCCACCATCTACTAACCGACTTCAAACTGCTATTTCTCTCACTGTATGTGGCACCACCATTTCTCCTAGGCAGCAGGCCCGCTGTCTTGGGGTTATTCTAGACTCTGATCTGACCTTCACCCATATATCAAATCCCTTGCCCGCTCCTGTCACCTGCACCTCAAGAAACATCTCCAGAATCCGTCCATTTCTCACTGTGGAAACAACTCAAACTCTCATTGTTGCTCTTATTCATTCTCGTCTTGACTCCTGTAACTCCCTACTTATCGGTCTCCCTCTCTGCAAACTCTCCCCTCTCCAATCTGTCCTGAATGCAGCAGCCAGGCTTGTCTTTCTTTCCAGCCGCTATACTGATGCCTACCTGTGTCAGTCTCTGCACTGGTGCCATCGTACAGAATCAAAAAAACTCATCACTCTCACCATAAGGCTCTCCACAGTGCTGCACCCCATACATCTCCTCCCTTATCTCTGTCTACCACCCTACCCACTCTCTCCGCTCTGCTACTGATCTAAGACTACACACCTCACTCATCTGAACCTCCCATGCCCGTCTCCAAGATTTCGCACGTATTGCACCAGTTCTCTGGAACATGTTACTCCATGTGATCAGGCACAATCACAACCCTCACAGTTTTAAGTGCGCTCTGAAAACTCATCTTCTTAGACAAGCGACCAAGATCCCTAATTGTCAACCCCCCAAATTCTGTCACAGATTCGTCACTTCCTGCACTTTGGCACCCACAGGCACTTATCTGTATATAGATGTATGGTTGGGATGGCAGGTTCATCCACTTTTTTATGTATACTACCCATATTGATGTAAAAATGGTGGACCATTGTAAACCAAGCACTTGTAACCCTTTGTTTCACCATACACCCTAATAGATTGTAAGCCCTTGTGAGCAGGGCCCTCACACCTCGTGTCTCTTTTGTCAGTAGCTTTTTTATAATGTAATGTCTGGTTTGTCTGTGCTTATTCCCTCTATATTGTAAAGTGCTGCGGAATATGTTGGCGCTATATAAATAAAGATTATTATTATTATTATTATTATAGTAGTTGGTGGGGCAGGAAGCCCATGGCTCTTTGCCCTGCCATAGTTCTTAACTACCTCCATCAAACAATGAACCCCTATGGAGATGCTGAGCATGTCTGTGGATTTTCATAGGAGAAACATAGGGGAAAAAGCATGAGCATGATGAATGGGGCATAAGACCTACAGAGGTCTGGTTTCAGGGTGGAGAGGTTGAACTGTCCCCATCACCTTCTCACTTCTATGTGTAGTGTACACAACTACATTTTGCTTATTCCCCTATGGTTTATGCTGTGTGTCCTATGGAATATGTGTCGTCATGATGATGATCTATTTACTTATAGGGTTAATATGTTGAACAACTCTAAGCAGAAGTGGTTACCTAGGAGACAAGGGTGGGGGCCAGAGGGTATAACTGAGGTTGCTATTATGGCGCGTTCACACGGCAAGGGACAAATACCGGTTGGTTTATCCGACCGGTATTTGTCCGGTTTGTGTGCAGTGCACACGGCCGCGGGGGATGGCTTTTCTCCGCGATGAGCCCTCCCCCTTCACATTCACAAGCACAGATTTCGTCCGAAAACCGGATGGAAGAATGTGCTTGTAGAATGTCTTGCGGGCGGACCGCGGGCGGAAAAACCACTGGACAGAAAACCCGTGCAGTGGGGACTGCTGCATGAATTTTCCATAGAGCCCCATTCTGTTCATTTTAGGCCGAAAACCCGTGCAGTGGGGACATGCCCTTAGGATTCTAGTTAGTTCTGAGAAATCTCTTGCTGTTTTAGAGTGGAACAAATCAGGTCCTCCAGCAGTCAGGGACCAGAGCACCTCTGATTATCTCCTAGCCTCAGAGACCAGTTAAGAAAAGTTGAAGCAGATCCTGGAAGAAAGAATAGACCCATCAGTCAGAAGAGTGGCAGAGAGATTCATGAGGTAAAAGCGTCCAAGACAGACCTCATGTCTGTTGATGCCAGGTTTGCTTCTGGCCTAGCTCAACAATAATTATTGAAGAGAAAAATAAAATCATGTCTTGGGTAAAAGGAAACTCCTTCCTAGAAGAGTCTGGAACATTTAGGGCTTACAGGCTGAATCATTTGGGACTTCTATTTAGGGCGCTACTCCGACTGCAGGCTGTTCAAGAGGGAAGGAACGTATACTTATTTGAATGTCTGGCTCTGTATTAAACCTTTAGCTTGAAGTTAAGTAAATTGTCTGTTTTCACTCCACTCAGTCTCCTGCCTTTATTACTGCACCTAACACCAAGGACACCTCAACCACCATCAGGGCAGTTGAGGCTTACAACCACAGAGTGTGTCCCAGAGGATCTAAGGAGGAACACCATCTACTCCTACACCTGTAGTCCCACTCTACCACTCTAATGTTCTTAGTGGAGCATGAGAGGTTGGTTTGAGAGCCACCGTGACCACTGCCACTTCACATAGGAAAATATAGTGAGTATGCTTGGTAACATATGTAAAGGTCACTGTGCAGGGAAGAAGAGGTGAGTTATTTCTATCATCTATTGACTTCTATGGGGTAGTATTGTGAGCATGCTTAGTAACATATACAAAAGTCACTGTGAGGAGGAGCAGAAGGCGAGTTATGATCATCATCTATTGATTTCAATAGGAGAATGTAGTGGGCATGCTCTGTGACCGGTACAGTGAGGTTTTTTTGACAGCTGTAAGTCAAATATAAACTGCGCTACAGGCATTGCTCTTTCCTTTGTAGCTTTGCTCTCAGTGTAGCATTCATTCAGACAGTTTGCAGCATTTTTCTCCCCATAGACCTCCATTGGTTTTTGTGTCCTGTAACATGTGCACGTATTCTGCATTTTTTGATGAGTTTGTTTGTAGCATTTTTAAATTATAAACCATGTGATTGGAAAAAATGGCCCTTCTCAAAAGAAAAAAAAAAGGAAGGTGAGGATACCCCTTCATGCTCAGGATATAACCCCCCCCCCCCCCAGTGATGATAGAGTGATGACATATCTGAGCACTGCACCACCCCTCTGTAAGGTGAGGATACCCCTTCATCCTTCAGACAGACCACCCAGTGATGATAGAGTGATGACATATCCATGCAGGGCACTCTGCTGTAAGGTGAGGATACCTCTTCATCCTCAGGATATATCCCCCCAGTGATGATGGAGTGGTGACATATCCCAGCAGTGCACCACGCCGCTGTAAGGTGAGGATACCCCTTCATCCTCAGGACAGACATCTCAGTGATGATAGAGTGGTTACATATCCCAGAAGTGCACCAACCCTCTGTAAGGTGAGTATACCCCTTCCTCCTCGGAACAGACCCCCCAGTGATGATAGAGTGATGACATATCCCAGCAGTGTACCACCCCTCTGTAAGGTGAGTATACCCCTTCCTCCTCGGAACAGACCCCCCCAGTGATGATAAAGTGGTGACATATCCCAGATGTGCACCACCCCGCTGTAAGGTGAGTATACCCCTTCCTCCTCGGAACAGACCCCCCAGTGATGATAGAGTGGTGACATATCCCAGCAGTGTACCACCCCTCTGTAAGGTGAGTATACCTCTTCATAATCAGGACAGACCCCCCAGTGATGATAGAGTGGTGACATATCCCAGCAGTGCACCACCCTGCTATAAGGTGAGGATACCCTTTCATCCTCAGGACAGACCCCCCGTGATGATAGATGGTGACATATCCCAGCAGTGCACCACTCGCTGTAGGTGAGAACCCTTCATCCTCCGGACAGACCCCCCAGTGATGATAAAGTGGTGACATATCCCAGACGTGCACCACTCCGCTGTAAGGTGAGGATACCCTTTAAGTTCGCTGACAGATTTGATTTTTCATGTGCAGGACACAATCCTCATTATTTCAGAAAAGCTGCTGATCGAGTGAATAAAACATAGAGTAACGAATCTAATAAAGTTATATTTAAGAAATAATGATCTCATTTGATTTTGGTAGGTTTGTGGCTGATGCTGATCCGGGGCCGCGGCGCCTCCGTAGTGTGATTATATCGCTTTCTATTAGTAACCGCACGGCAGTAATTTGCTGAGCTATTAGTCGTACAAATAACAACATCCTTGTCTGATTTTACCGGGGGGAAGAAAATCGCATCAAAAAGTAAAAATCACTTCTCACTGATATGGTTTATACACTAAAACCAGGCAAACATCCATTGACTTCTCTAAGACCACGTTTTCCTAACATTCTGACCCCCTTCTGTTGGACTGAGCACGCTTATCTGTACTTACATTAAATTTAAAGGGGTGTTCCCATCAGTGCTTATCCACGTTGCTTGCTATGAGCCGATTGTCTCAGAGAATAGGTAGGGAAGGTCCTCCCTATTCATTTCTATGGGAGAACCCAATCTAGCTTGCAATAGGATGCAGCTTTCGCAAACTTGTTACAGGCTATGAGCTGATCTTCAGCATGGGAAAGGAGTAATGAGAACACTCAGGCCTGCACTGACCCATGGGGGAGTAGAGGAAACTCCTGGTGGGCTCCAGAGCATGGCAGGCCTGGGTACAGCATTATATTCAGGGAACAATGTAAAGAAAGTGAGGAAGAATGTGAGAGGAAAAGTATAAGAAGCATATGCAGGGGCTATAAGGCAGGCATCAAGAATCATCTTCACAAGTGGGCCCCAAGAATCATCTTCTCTGGTGGCCCAAAGAATCATCTCCACTGGTGGACCCCAAGAATCATCTTCACTGTTGGGCCCCAAGAATCAACTTCACTGGTGGACCCCAAGAATCATCTCCACAAAAGGCCCCAAGAATACCCCCACGGTGGGGCACCAAAAATCAACCCCCCCAACGGGGGTTGTCCCAAAAACAACCCACTGGTGGACCCCAAGAATCTCTCCACTGGGGTCCCCCAAAATAACCCCACTGGGGGGCCCCAAAGAATCAACTCCACTGGTGGACCCCAAGATCATCTCCACTGAGGTCCCAAGAATCTCTCCACGAGGGTCCCAAGAACTCCCACTGATGCCCCAAGAATCAACTCCTCTTCCCCCAAAGAACACTTTCAAGTGGGCCCCAAGAATTGGCTCCACTAGTTGGCCCCAAGAATCCACTTCACTGGTGGGCCCCAAGAATCAGCTCCACTTGTCGGCTCCAATCTGACCCTGCCTGGATTAGTCTGTGCTGCTGGGTTCCCTGCTCTTTCCACAATCTAATTTCCAGTCTATGACCTCTCACAAAACTGACACGTTTATCTCCAAAAAATACCCCGTACGCTGGGGGACCCTCCCTTCCACTATGTAATTGATGGTCTGTGACTTCTCACAAGATCAGCACACTCCTGTGCTCCAAGAATCAACACTACTGGTAGACCTAAAGAATAACCTCCACTGCTGGGCCCCAAGAATCAGGTCCACTAGTGGGCCCCAAGAATCACCCACTGTTGGCCCCAGGAATCAAATCCACTGTGGGCCCCCCGGAATCAACTCCCCTGGGGGGCCCCAAAATCATTCCACGGGGGGCCCCAAAAAATTATCTCCCCTGGTGGGCCCCAGGAATAACCCCGGGGGCCCCATAATCATCTACACTGGTGGGCCCCAAAATAATCTTCACTGAGGGCCCCCGAAAAAACTCCACTGGTGGGCCCCAAGAATCAAATCCCCTGGTGGGGCCCCAAAATCAACTCCACGGTGGCCCCAAAATCAAATCCACTGGGGGCCCCAAGAATCAACCCAGGGGCCCCAGAATCAACTCCACGGGGGGGCCCCCATGAATCACTACACGAGGGCCCCAGGAAACAACTCCACTGTTGGCCCCCGAATCAACCCACTGTGCGCCCCATGAATCATCTACACTGTGGACCCCAAGAATCATTTCCGAAAGGCCCCAAAACAAATCACTGGCGGGCCCCCAGGAATCAACTCCACTTGGGCCCCAAGAAACATCTTCACTGGTGGCCCCCGGGAAACAACTCCACTGTGGGCCCCCCAAAACATCTCCCCGCTGGGGTCAAATCATCTCCACTGGGGGGCCCCCCGGAATCAACTCCACTGGTGGGCCACAAAATCCTACACTGGTGGGCCCCCCAAAAAAATCTCCACTGGGGGGCCCCAAAAACACTCCACAGTGGCCCCCAAGAATCACTCCACGAGGGCCTCAGAATCATCTCCACTGGGGGACCCCAAAAATCACTTTACGGTGGCCCCAGGGAAACAACCCACTGTGGCCCCAAAACAACTCCACTGGTGGGCCCCAGGAATCAACTCCCCTGGTGACCCCAAGTATCATCTCCACTGCTGGGCCAAAGAATCAGCTCCACTGGTTGCCCCAAGAGCCGACTCCACTAGAGGCCCCAGTCCGACATTGGGGATACCCCATTGATGAATTTGCTGGATAAAGGTTGCGACTCTGTTTGTCTTCACTTGGAGCCGCTGCTGCACATTCTGTTGTTCTCCCCTATCGTAAAGCTCAGCAATGTTTCCGGATGATTTATTTTTTAGAATATGAACAAAAATAAAGAAAAGATTTTTGGGGAAAGTTTCGTCATCTCCCCTGGTCGGATCTGATCCCATTTTTGGCTTTGGTTCCATGACTCCCATGTGGAGCCATCAAGAGCCGTGTGAATAAGCCTGACTGTTCCTTAAACACCACTGAGTGTTTATAGGGAAAATATAATTAACTGAGAACCATAATTATACCCAACTTAATTGAATCTATAAAGTTCTGTTTAATAGTTGATATCAGCAGAGGGAAGATTAGGATTTAGCAGCAGGAATATTTTCATAGTTCAAGATTTAAATAAATATCAGACAGTAACACGAGGGATGATGTGACGCCGCTGCGCTGCGCCCGTGTGGGGGACTCCGGAGAGGGACGGGGCTGCACACTGACATTTAGGAGTGAGAAAGTCGGAGGGAAAATTGTCACAAAAAATAAAATAAATATGAATATAATATAATATAATGAGACCTTAAAACCACACAGTGGTCACAGTAATACATGTAGCCAGGACAAAGCATTGTGGTGTCCTATGCAAATAGGGCACATGACAACAGTATCCTGGTACAATCGCCCTAGTAAATGTGCCCCATGTATTCAGAGGCTAGAGAGTCATTGACATCCATGAAAAGAGAGACTCCCCTTCCACTATCTGAATACGAAAACCTAGAGTTGCCTCCGTAGCTCTTCACACAGTTACATAATTCTGTTTCCCTCAGCCACCACTAGAGGGAGCTTACTGTATACAGCGTACATATTGAACTCCATAATAAACTTGTCTGCAGTTTGCACTAATAGAGGCTTCAGGCATCTAATTGTATTATTTACAGGTATTCCCACCTCCTTAGTTTACTTAATCTATACAAGTGCCTTGTAGAGGTGCAACTAACATAAGTGATGTGATATGATTTTGTAACACATTTCAAGGCTTTTTTGTCCCAGCTGCTCAGCTCTTTTCTAGGCTCCATGGCAAAGAAGAGTCATTCAATCAAACTCTGCAGAGGAGTCATTCTAGTAAGCTCTATTGCAAAGGATCCGTTTAGTCAGTTTAACAAAGGGGAACCATCCCAGTCACTCTGTGGCACAAGGGGGGAAAGGGCCTAGTCAGCCTTGGAGAGGAAGCTTTCCCCCGTCAGCTCAGGCAGAGGGGAGCTGTCCTAGTCAGCTCTATGGCAGAGGAGAGTTTTCCCTAGTCACTCCCATGGCAGAGTTGTCCTAGTCAGCTCTATGGCAGAGGAGAGCCATCCTAGTCAGCTCTATGGCAAAGGACAGCACTCGTAGTCAGATCTATGGCCGAGGAGATCCATCCTAGTCAGCTCTATGGTAGAGGAGAGTCATCCTAGTCAGCTCTATGGCAGAGGAGAGCTGTCCTAGTCAGCTCTATGGCAGAGGAGAGTTGTCCTGTCAGCTCTATGGGAGAGTCGTCCTAGTCAGCTCTATGGCAGAGGAGAGCCTTGCTAGTCAGCTCTATGGCAGAGGAGAGAGATCATAGTCAGCTCTATGGCAGAGGTGAGCTGTCCTAGTCAGCTATATGGACAAGCAGAGAGGTCCTAGTCAACTCTGTGGCAGAGGAGAGCCATCCTAGTAAGCTCTATGGCCGAGGAGATCTATCCTAGTCAGCTCTATGACAGGGGAGAGCCATCCGAGTCACCATTATGGCAGAATAGAGAGATCAAAGTCAGCTCTATGGCCGAGGAGAGAGGTCCTAGTCAGCTCTATGGCAGAGGAGAGCCATCCTAGTCAGCTCTATGGCAGAGGAGAGCCGTCCTAGTCAGCTCTATGGCAGAGGAGAGCCGTCCTAGTCAGCTATTTGGCAGAGGAGAGAGTTCAAAGTCAGCTCTATGGCTCATGAGAACCGTCCTAGTAAGCTCTATGGCAGAGGAGAACCATCCTAGTCAGCTCTATGGTAGAGGAGAGCCATCCTAGTTTGCTCTATGGCAGAGGACAGCCATCCTATTCAGCTCTATGGCAGAGGAGAGAGATCCTTGTCAGCTCTATGGCAGAGGAAAGCCATCCTAGTAAGCTCTTTGGCAGAGGACAGCCGTCCTATTCAGCTCTATGGCTGGGAGAGAGGTCCTAGTCAGCTCTGTGGCACAAGAGAGAGGTCCCTTTGTCCCGCTCTGTGGCAGAGGGGAAAAGATCCCAAAGTCAGCTCTATGGCTAAGGAGAACCGTCCTAGTAAGCTCTATGGCAGAGGAGAACCGTCCTAGTAAGCTCTATGGCAGAGGAGAACCATCCTAGTCAGCTCTATGGCAGAGAAGAGTAGTTCCAGTCAGCTCTATGGCAGAGAAGAGTCATTCTAGTCAGCTCTATTGCAAAGGATAGCCGTTCTAGTCAGTTCTATGGCAAAGGAGAGCCATCCTAGTCAGCTCTGTGGCACAGGAGAGAGGTCCTAGTCAGCTCTATGGCAGAGGAGAGAGGTCCTAGTCAGCTCTGTGGCAGAGGACAGCCATCCTATTCAGCTCTATGGCAGAGGAGAGAGATCCTTGTCAGCTCTATGGCAGAGTTGTCCTAGTCAGCTCTATGGCAGAGGAGAGCCGTCGTAGTCAGCTCTATGGCAAAGGACAGCTATCTTAGTCAGCTCTATGGCCGAGGAGATCCATCCTAGTCAGCTCTATGGCAGAGGAGAGCTGTCCTAGTCAGCTCTATGGCAGAGGAGAGAGGTCCTAGTCAGCTCTATGGCAGAGGAGAGCTGTCCTAGTCAGCTCTATGGCAAAGTTGTCCTAGTCAGCTCTATGGCAGAGGAGAGCCGTTCTAGTCAGCTCTATGGCAAAGGACAGCTATCTTAGTCAGCTCTATGGCCGAGGAGATCCATCCTAGTCAGCTCTATGGTAGAGGAGAGTCATCCTAGTCAGCTCTATGGCAGAGGAGAGCTGTCCTAGTCAGCTCTATGGTAGAGGAGAGCTGTCCTAGTCAGCTCTATGGCAGAGGAAAGTTGTCCTAGTCAGCTCTATTGCAGAGTCGTCCTAGTCAGCTCTATGGCAGAGGAGAGCTGTCCTAGACAGCTCTATGGCAGAGGAGAGCTGTCCTAGTCAGCTCTATGGCCAAGCAGAGAGGTCCTAGTCAGCTCTATGGCAGAGGAGAGCCATCAGAGTAAGCTCTATGGCAGAGGAAAGCTATCTTAGTCAGCTCTATGGCCGAGGAGAGAGATCAAAGTCAGCTCTATTGCCAAGGAGAGCCATCCTAGTCAGCTGTATGGCAGAGGAGAGCCATCCTAGTCAGCTCTATGGCAAAGGAAAGCCGTCCTAGTCAGCTCTATGGCAGAGGAGAGCCATCCTAGTCAGCTCTATGGCAGAGGAGAGAGATCAAAGTCAGCTCTATGGCAAAGGAGAACCGTCCTAGTAAGCTCTATGGCAGAGGAAAGCCATCCTAGTAAGCTCTTTGGCAGAGGACAGCCGTCCTATTCAGCTCTATGGCAGAGGAGAGAGATCCTTGACAGCTCTATGGCAAAAGGAAGAGCCATCCTAGTAAGCTCTTTGGCAGAGGAGAGCCTTCCTTGTCCAGCCCCTATGGCTGAGGAAGGGTCCTAGTCAGCTCTGTGGCACAAGAGAGAGGGCTTAGTCACTCTGTGGCAGAGGAAGAGATCAAAGTTTAGCTCTAGGCAAAGGAGAACTGTCCTAGTAAAGCTCTTTGGCAGAGGAGAACCATCCTAGTCAGCTCTATGGCAGAGGAGAGCCGTCCTAGTAAGCTCTTTGGCAGAGGAAAGCCATCCTAGTAAGCTCTTTGGCAGAGGAGAGCCATCCTTGTCAGCTCTATGGCTGAGGAGAGAGGTCCTAGTCAGCTCTGTGGCACAAGAGAGAGGTCTTAGTCAGCTCTGTGGCAGAGGAGAGAGATCAAAGTCAGCTCTATGGCCAAGGAGAGCCGTCCTAGTCAGATCTATGGCAGAGGAGAGCTGTCCTAGTCAGCTCTATGGCAGAGGACAGCCGTCCTAGTCAGCTCTTTGGCACAGGAGAGAGGTCTTAGTCAACTCTATGGCTGAGGAGAGAGGTCTTAGCTCTATGGCAGAGGAGAGCCATCCTAGTCGGCTCTATGGCAGAGGAGAGCCGTCCTAGTCAGCTCTTTGGCAGAGGAGAGAGATCATAGTCAGCTCTATGGCAGAGGAGAGCTGCCCTAGTCAGCTCTATGGTAGAGGAGAGAGATCATAGTCAGCTCTATGGCAGAGGAGAGCTGTCCTAGTCAGCTATATGGCCAAGCAGAGAGGTCCTAGTCAGCTCTGTGGCAGAGGAGAGCCATCCTAGTAAGCTCTATGGCAGAGGAGAGCTATCTTAGTCAGCTCTTTGGCCGAGGAGATCCGACCTAGTCAGCTCTATGAGAGAGGACAACCATCCTAATAAGCTCTATGGCAGAGGAGATCCGTCCTAGTAAGCTCTATGGCAGAGGAGAGAGATCCTTGTCAGCTCTATGGCAGAGGAGTGAGGTCCTAGTCAGCTCTATGGCTGAGGAGAGAGGTCCTAGTCAGCTCTATGGCTGAGGAGAGTGGTCCTAGTCAGCTCTATGGCAGAGGAGAGAGTTCATAGTCAGCTCCGTGGCTGAGGAGAGAGGTCCTAGTCAGCTCTATGGCTGAGGAGAGAGGTCCTAGTCAGCTCTGTGGCACAGGAGAGAGGTCTTAGTCAACTGTCTGGCTGATGAGAGAGGTCTTATTCAGCTCTATGGCAGAAGAGAGCCATCCTAGTCAGCTCTATGGCAGAGGAGAGCCGTCCTAGTCAGCTCTTTGGCAGAGGAGAGAGATCATAGTCAGCTCTATGGCAGAGGAGAGCTGCCCTAGTCAGCTCTATGGCAGAGGAAAACCATCCTAGTCAGCTCTGTGGCACAGGAGAGAGGTCTTAGTCAACTCTTTGGCTGATGAGAGAGGTCTTAGTCAGCTGTATGGCAGAGGAGATCCGTCCTAGTCATCTCTATGGCAGAGGAGAACCGTACTAGTCAGCTCTATGGCAGAGGACAGCCGTCCTAGTCAGCTCTTTGGCACAGGAGATAGGTCTTAGTCAACTCTATGGCTGAGGAGAGAGGTCTTAGTCAGCTCTATAGCAGAGGAGAGCAATACTAGTCTGCTCTATGGCAGAGGAGACCCATCCTAGTCGGCTCTCTGGCAGTGTAGAGAGATCCTAGTTAGCTCTATGGCAGAGGAGAGAGATCATAGTCAGCTCTATGGCAGAGGAGAGCTGTCCTAGTCAGCTATATGGGCAAGCAGAGAGGTCCTAGTCAGCTCTATGGCAGAGGAGAGCAATCCTAGTAAGCTCTATGGCAGAGTAGAGCTATCTTAGTCAGCTCTATGGCCGAGGAGATCCATCCTAGTCAGCTCTATGACAGAGGAGACCCATCCTAGTCAGCTCTATGGCAGAGGAGAGCCGTCCTAGTAAGCTTCTATGGCAGAGAGAGAGATCCTTGTCAGCTCTTTGGCAGAGGAGAGCCATCCTAGTAAGCTCGTTGGCAGAGGAGAGCCATCCTTGTCCGCTCTATGGCGAGGAAGGGCCCTATCAGCTCAGGCTGAGGAGAGGTCCTAGTCACTCTGTGGCAAAAGCGAGGGGTCTAAGTCACCTTTGGGGGGAAAAAGAAAAAATCAAAGTCAGCTCATTGCCAAGGAAGCCTCCTGTCGCTGTATGGCAAGGAGAGGCCTAGTCCTCATGGCGAGGAAACCCGTACTAGTCAGTTTAGGGGCAGAGGACACCCGCCCCTAGTCAGCTCTTTGGCACAGGGAAAGGGTTTGTAACCTATGCTGGGGAGAGAGGTCTTAGCTCTATGGCAGAGGAGAGCCATCCTAGTCGGCTCTATGGCACAGGAAAGAAGTCCTAGTCAGCTCTATGGCAGATGGGAACGTCCTAGCCAGCAATAAGGCAGAGGAGACAGGTGACCAAACTTGTGTAAATGCGCTGTATTGCCCTAGAGGTTGACATATTGTTCAGACTATTCAAAAATATGAGGCCAATTTACATCAGAATTAATAATAATAATATTAATAATAATAATAAAACAACTAAATATATTCATTAAACAAAGGATTTCATTTCCTTTGGCAACATTGAGGTACATTATGTAAGAATGAATGTTTATTAATCATGGTGTGCCCTATAGAAGGAGAAAACTTTGAGATTCTTAGTTCACATGTTTTTGATCAAAAAATGCTTAAGCCACCCACAACTTACCCGTGCAGGTCGGGTGGTCCTACGCTACTTTACCTCTAAAATAACCCAAAATTCAGGCCCTAATTTGGGGTCAAAACCGACCCCCATTACCAGAGAAAAAGAAATAAAAAACACACCACCCTTCAAGCCACTCAATAACAGCCGGAAAGTAGGCGGGGTGGCGGGCTTATATATATCCCGCAGCCCTGCCAGTGGCACCCAGTTTCACATTGTGTGTTTTTCAGAAATTTTTTTTGTGCAAAACTATAACTTTATTTGGCTATATGTTTTTAATCATATAGGGAGGAAGGGATGCCTCCCTTTTGTTTCCTGCACCCCTCCCACTTTCACCCGCTGTTAGTGCAGCTTCAAGGGTTGGTGTGTTTTTTATTTCTTTCTCTCTGGATAATGGAGGCGGGGACCAATGAGAGGCCTGAAATTTGGGCCATTTAGAGGTAAAAAATAGCGTATACCACCCGACCCCAGATCAGTTTTTAAATTCGTGGGGTTAAGTTTTTTGATCACAAACAAGGAACAAATACTCAAAGTTTTTTCTGTGGATAGATACAAAATGCTTCTTTTGGGATTTTCCCTGTGTTTTTTTTTTTCCCTATAAAGGAGAACTCGCCATGTTCAATATAGAGCAGGTACCATGAGAAAGCCTAGAACTAGAATAAATGAAGCCTAGAACTAGAATAAAACATTTCCTTCGATACCCGCACATTGTCTAATATTTCTAAGCACTTCCTTGAAAAAATTCATTGGTTTTAGAGGATTCGGGAAAGGGGAAATTTGGTGGGGAGGGTTTTTAAAATCCTGCGCTCAATTTTTGCATGTTTGTTTTTTTCACTATTTACAACGTGTTCTTTTTCTTACATTGTTTCTGTAAATATGGACTTCGTTTTATTTGGCATGGAACTGTATACTGTGCAATTATGTTTCATTTCCCCTTGAGGGAACCGCCCCTATTTAAAGGGGTGTTATGGTTCAATTTTTTGGCGAGCCCTTGGTTAGCAAAGAGGCAATTACATTTGTGTGCTCCAGCGCACCATAGTCAGTAGATTCAGAGCAGAGGAGCTGGGGGGGCCCAAAACCGGGGGTTGGGCAAAGTTGAGTACATCGTCTGCTCTGGGCTCCATCACAGTAGGGTTAGTACAGGTGTGGCGACATCCTTCTGCCCTGGGGCCCAATAGACATTAGGGTTAGTAAAGGTGTGGTGACATCCATCTGCTCCAGGGCCCAAAAGACATTAGGGTTAGTAGAGGTGCAGTGACATCCGTCTGCTCTGGGCTCCTACACTTAGGGTTATCAGAGGTAAATGACATCTGTCGCCCCGGGGCCCCTACACAGTAGGTTTTTAGCAGAGGTGATGACATCCGTTTGCTCCAAGGCCCCATACACATTAGATTAGAAGGTGCAGTGAAGTCTGTCTGCCCCAGGGCCAAAAACACATAGGGTTAGCGGTTGCGGTGACCCCTCTCCCCGGGGGCCCCTTACACATGGGTTTAAGCAGAGGGCAGGGGAAAAATCCGTCTGCTCTGGGGCCCCATACACAGTAGGGTTAGCAGAGGGACAGTGACATCCGTCTGTTCTGGGGTCCCATACATAGTAGGGTTAGTACTGCTGTGGTGACATCTGTCTGCTCCAGAGCTATATACACAGTAGGGTTTGCAGAGGTAACTGAGCTAATTCTCTATAATTCCAACCCTTCCACTGGTCCACCTTCTGAGCGGCATTGTTTAGCCTGACCTCCCAATTTTTCTTCCGGTAATCACCATGGCTGAATTCAATGCCTTAGATCATAACTGTTTCCTGGGGCGCAGGGAGGATGTCCGGGAGATCAAATATGGGATCCCCTTCTTCCAACCAGAGACTTTTGCACTTGTCCCAGTTAATTCTAGACCTGTTGGCCTCCGAATAGCTCTCTACTTCCGTCATCACCCATCTAACCTCCTCTGAGGTGGAGACAAAGATGGTGACATCGTCGGCATAGGCTATTACATTCCAGACAGGTTCCAGTGTCCGTAAGGCCATCCTCACCCCCACCAATGGTCCAGGATCTAGCCTTGGCAGGAATGGGTGAATTGCGAACGCGTAAAGTAAAGGGTTTAGAGGACAACCCAGATGAACACCAAACTCCACCTCAAAAGGTCTTCCAAACCAACCGCTTACCAGCGGAAAAGTCTCGGCCCCTTTGTATAAAGTCTTAAGCCAATCTACAAACCTCCTCGGCAGGCCATTTATCAGAAGAGTGGTCCAGAGGTACTTATGATTAACGCGATCAAAAGCTTCTGTCTGATCCAATGACAGCGTGAACCCCTTCCCCGCACCACAGCCTCTTTGACACCAACTAACTGCACTACGGCCTGGGACATTGCAGTGCTGAGCCGATGAAAGGAGCTGTGAGGCAGATTTTATCAGCCTATTAAAAAGCACTTTTGCCAGAATCTTCCTGTCTACATTCAGCAGCGCTATGGGATGCCAATTCTCAATGTGGGACGGATCTTTACCCTATGACGGGATGATCAGAGCCGACCTCCTCATTGACTTTGGGAAAGTGCCCGGGGATAGACACTCATTTATTACCTCCATCAAGAGGGGAACCAAGGTGTCCTTAAAGGTTTTGTAAAACTCCAACGTTAAGCCATCGGGCTCAATAAGCTCTCACTTGCCGTCTTGACTTCCTCTTCTCTGATCACACTTGTCAAATCATCAACAGAGAGGTTTACTCATGAATCAGAAATGTTTCCAGCCAGGAAAGCTGAGCACTTGTCCCGTTGTAGTTCCTTCTGTGAGTAAAAGGACCTCATAATCTCCAGGATCTCAGATATGGACCGTTTCAGAGATCCCATACTGTCCTTTAGGCCCGTCACCATCTTTATACCTACTGACAACTTACAGTTTTTGTAGAGGTTCAGTAAGCGGTATTTTCCGAAATCCCTCTCAAAAACCAAGGATGTGTATTTATCATACTGACAACTCTTAAGCAAGGTTTTCACTCTAGAGATCTCCTCACGTTCTCCCCAGTCAAAATCAATTGCTCGAGTTTCCTCCTTAGACTCTGATACAGGCGATACCTGTTCAGACTTTTAAGGCTCGAGGCTGGCGGAAGAACTTCACAGCTCTCTTTTTGAATATTTCCCAGCACTCTGACTTACTGCTGCATAGCCCCAGTAAAGGTACTTGACTCTGAAGGAAGTCCTCAAAAGATTGTCTTATTTCTGTTTCTTCCAGGAGTGACAAATTTAGTTTCCAATAGCCTCTTCCCATGCGAGGGGTCTCTGAAACATTCAAAGAAAATAAAATCATACAGTGATCGGAGAATTCCACCTCAATCACGGACAAATAAAACCCATTTTTTTTGGGCCCTTTAACCATAACCCCCCCTAAATCCCATGAACCCCTTGGGGGTTTTAGGGTGCCTAAATGGGGTTTTTTCTCCCAGGCATTTTCGCTAACTATCCTATGTAACACGACGCCATCATAAGCCACACCTCTGGAACCTCTGGAATCTGAGGACCTTGAAAATGGATTGAAAACTACTTAAAAGATGATTTTTCCGGTTTGGGTGAAAACGAAAAGGCTAACCCCAAAAAGAGAAAATTTTCTGCCCCCAGGGAAATAATGTTGATAAGTCTTAGTTTTTGTCCCTTCATGAAAACATCTAGGATCAAACACCTCCCCATTTCGAGCCCAATAACTCGTCTGCATTCAACCTCGGGGGTTAAAATGAACCCCAAACCCCATTAATTGCCCCGGGAACCAAAGCCCCATAGGAGGGACCACCCCCCAAATTACCCCCTCTCATTTTCCTTTAAGGTTTTGAAAAGTCGTCAACTTGGTCTCTTGCAAAAATAAAATGTCAGCCTCAGCACGGCTGAGAAAATTAAAGGCTGTATATATAGCCATATCTGATTTTATGCTGGCAACTTTAATGATTGCCACCATCAGCGGGGTTGGTCCCGGGCCATCATGGGGGGCCCCCTCCCCCCTCCCAGCCCCCCATCCGAGGCCCATATTTTTCCCCCCTTTTTTTAAAAACCCCCCCTAAATATGTCTATTTTTACAGTGCTGTTCCCCCTTCCCACATGTTATTTGGGTTTCTTTCCCACCATTTCATTTTCCCGGGTCTTTTTACCCAAAAAAATTTTTAGTTTTTTTTTCTCCCTTTTTTGGGTTTTCCCGGGGGGAAATTTAGCCCACTCCCCAAAAAGGCCTCTTCCCCCCTTCCTTCCCGTAAAACCATTTCCCCCTTCCCCATCGCCCTCATCCCCAAAAATGGGGTTTCTAAAGGCTACTGAGAATATTTAAATTTTTTATTGGGCTAAGTCAAGGGGGGTTTCTTGCCCCCTTTCCACTGGAAACCGGCCTTTTGGGGGGGGTTTTTAGGGAAGACCCCACCAAGGGGATGGATTCCCCCAATTTTTCCCCAAAACTTCTCCCCCTCTTCCCCTTTTTTCACCTGCTTTTGAGCTGCCCCTTTCCCTTTTACCCAAACCTCCCTTCCCCCTTTGCTCCTGAGGACAGGAAGTTTCGGAAACATCTTCCTCCTCTTCTTCCATCCTCCTGGTCTCTCCTCAAATGTTTGTTTCCCCCTCAGGCCCCTAAAATCTAATCCCCCTTGGGTTGTTTCTTGGTTTAAGGTAAAAGAGACCCCCACAGGGGTCTGGGAAGTCTCCTCCCCTCCCTTTTTAAAAAGCCGCCAATTTTCTTTTTTTGTGCTGTTGTTTTTTTTCTTTTCCCCATCATTGGCCCCTTTGCCCCCCACCTTTTTTTTATTCCCCTCAACTGGCTCTTCCCCCTAAGTCCCTCCCTTTCCCTTCCTCATCCAAACCCTTTCCCTAGGATTTCAGGATTTTTGGTGAAGGAGCAAGGGCAGCGGCTAAAGGGTTGACGTAAGTCACCCCAAAAGGTCCAGCGAAAACCTATCCCCCAGGATGGGCGAGATGGCCTACTTCCCCACACGTGCACACACCCTTTTCCCAAAATTGGGGACTAAAGTCCCGTGGGTTTTGCCACACCTGTTACAGTGTTTTGGGTGCCCCCCTGGGGAAAAGGCCAGGGTTCTGTATCTGCCAAGAAGGTGGAGGGTGGGGAAAATTAGTGAAAGGTGTTACCCCGGGGTAAACCCCAGTTTTAACATAAAGGGGCCAGGCCCCCCGAAACCCGATTTCCATAATCATCCCCCGTTTTTGACCGGAAACGGATGACCTCCTGCATATCACTTAGCCAGGGCATGAAATCAACAAAAAAAGTGAAATCATAAAAATTTTTTAGAATGGTCACCCTCTTAACATTATTTTGGCGGGATATCACTTGGGGAAAGGGAAACCCCGCCACTCAAACCCATGACTTTTTTTTGAGTTCATAAGGGGAAACCCAAAAAAGTTTTTGTACCCCTGGTCCGCTTAAACCCCACATCAAAACCCTGGGACCCAGTAGGGTGGGATAGGGCAAAATTAACTTTAGATCTTTTTTGGACTTGCTTCATTGCCCATCCCCTTGAGACGGTTTAAAATTCCCTTTCCAAAGGGACACCCTGTGAGTTGTAAAAAGGTTGCCGGCACTTTCCCCCTCCCTTTTCTTTTCTTTTTTGGAAGGCAGAGAAACCCATGCTTCTCCCCTCCAAAAGGATAACGGGAAACTCCCTAAACCCCCTAAAGCTGACTGACTGGTCACCACACTTGAGGGCCTACAGAAAACGGCACTTTCCCTAATATCAGTCGCTCTCCCTGCTGGATCCCCCACTCCTGCAGCCTCCAAGAAAAGTTTGCCCTCCTCCTGGCCAGCACGGGATCCCCGGTTTTTATGCCAAAATTTTCCCCGGGTCCCGAGGGGTTTACTCTCCTTTCATTTTGGCCCCGCCCCCAAAAAATCTCCCCCCCCTTTAGAAGGGGCCCAGCACTTTATTGGCTGAAAAATGCAAAATGATGAAACGTTTTTAAAACTCCCATTTATAAGTCACGGTTAGGGCCACAAATGGAAAAATAGTGTTTCAGTTTTGGGCACCCAATTTACAGAAAGACATTTTTAGAGCTTTGAACAGGTTTTAAAGGCGGCAACAAAAGTAAAAAAAGGGCTTTTGGGGGGACGCAAAACCCAAAAAAAGATAGGGAAGATTAGGGTTTTTTTTAGGTTTAAAAAAAAAGAAAGGTTTTGGGGGGACATAATAAATATGTAAAAATGTTTTAAAAATTTAATTTTAGAGATCTCTCCCAAAAATCTATTTTAAAACCCAGGACGTAATCCCGAACAAAAGGGGGGCATCTTCCCACGTCAAGGAAAAGAAAATTTAAAAACAAAACATAGAAAGAGATTTTTTACTGTAAAAAGTAGTGAGACCCTTTGGGGCCCTCTTTCCCAAAGGGAAAATTTTCCCCATGAAATTTACAGAGGGGTTTTTAAAAAGGGGTTTGGATGCATTTCTACATGCTGATTGTCTCCCTGGGGCAGATGGGATCTTCCAGAAAGACAATGAGATGTCACACGGCTAGAAATGTCCGGCATTGGTTGGAAGAGCAGGAAGAAGACATAAATACTGCATTGACCTTTAATTCCCCAACTGGGCTTGTGTTGGTGGTGTTGGCTCTATGGCTCCTCCAGCAGCTGTGGGTGCAGTCAGCATGTGGTGTGGCCCCTGATGGTGCAGTAGTGGTGGGTTGCTATGGCCTCCTAAGCTTCAGTCAGCTGTGGCCTTGGGTGCAGTCCACATGGGGGAGCCCCCTGGATGGTGGTGTTGGCTCTATGGCTCCTCCAGCAGCTGTGGGTGCAGTCAGCATGTGGGGCCCCTGGATGGTGGTGTTGGCTCTATGGCCCCTCCAGCAGCTGTGGGTGCAGTCAGCATGTGGGGCCCCTGGATGGTGGTGATGGCTCTATGGCCCCTCCAGCAGCTGCCGGCTTCAGTTGGCTCCAAATACTTGTGACATCCTACCAGGACCTTATAGAGTCACTGTCCTCCTGTCGATTGGGCTGCACACGGAGTGCACTCTGTATATTAGCTTCTGGTCATAATGATGTGACTATACAGCTATCCAAGCAGCAGAGAGGCACTAGTGCATACTAGTTCTAATCAAGGGAGAGCTGCCCGCCTGTGGCCTTTCTGATACATTGATTACACATGACGTCGGTTTGGCCAAGTCTGGGAATTCCCAGTCCTATGATAGAGCTGCTCCGGACTCAGTGACCACAGTCTGAGCTGATCCTCCATAGATATGAATGGGCCTTAGTGGACTCTGTCAGCGCTCTCTATGAGAATCCACTAGGCACTGCTTGTCAGTAGGATAATTTTTTTTAGGCGGGACATTGCAGACCCCTTGTGTATCTGTCGCCTATGTAAGTGAGCGCTGAGTCCTGGACTCCATCGGCTTCTGCAGAAGATTTATTCACGTCTTGATAAATGTTGGTAATTGTGAGGCAGCCGCAGAGAGCGTAAAACAAACTGCCCAAAGTTGTGTCCATTATCACATTTACTCCGGGTGTATAAATCGCGCGAACGATCGGACCCTGGATGTATAAATGCAGCGCGCAGATTAATAAGTCCAATTATCCATGCAGCAGATTGTAAATATTTAAAGAGATCCTGGATATTAACGAGCGCACGATATATGGGGGCAATTCCCACGTTCATTGTTTTTCACTTATTTATTTAGTCATAAGAGTCGAGATCTTTGTGAGCGCGGCTTTTATTTATGACTCGGTAGTAAAATTCTGATAATCCGGAATCATCTAGACTTTCTCTGCCCCTGGACTATGAAACATGATGGACTGCTGAGCGGTGGAATGAACACGCAGCTCAATGCTACATTTATACAGTAGAAACCAGCAGTTTCCCTCCCCTCTATATAAAGCCCCATCTGCAGGTTTCTCCCTCCCCTCTATATAAAGCCCAATCTGCAGGTTTCTCCCTCCCCTCTATATAAAGCCCCATCTGCAGGTTTCTCCCTCCCCTCTATATAAAGCCCCATCTGCAGGTTTCTCCCTTCCCTCTATATAAAGCCCCATCTGCAGGTTTCTCCCTCCCTCTGAAAGCTCATCTCAGTTTCTCACTCTCTGACATGAAATCAGAATAATCCTTCCCCGTTTTAGGTCAATTAGGAACCAAAATTATTTCTATTTGCCAAATGCAGAATAATGAGAGGGAGAATTTTTAAGGCATTTTTATTACTTTCTGCAAAGTCAGCAGTTTCCATACACTGTGATGACTCCGCCTTTACACAATTTGGGACCGCCCATATGATGAGGTCAGGTCTTTGGAAGCTTCTGATAGGTTTATTGGCAACATCTGAGTTAATTAGAAACACAGCTGTGGATGTATTTTATTGCACACCAGAAACACACTGCTTCTGTGTGTAACATCATGGGAAAGTCTAAAGAAACCAGCCAAGATATTGGGAGGAGAATTGTGGACTTGCACCAGTCTGGATCATCCTTGTGTGCAATTTCCAGATACCTGAAGGAGCCTCGTTCATCTGTACAAACAATTATACACAAGTACAAACAAGATGGGAATGTCCGGCCATCATGCAGCTCAGGGAGGAGATGGGTTCTGTGTCTCAGAGATGAACGTGCTTTGCATATCAACCCAAGAACAAAAGCAAAAGACCTTGTGAAGATGCTGGTGGAAGCTGGTAAAATTGTGTCATTATCCACAGTGAAATGAGTGCTGCCTCAACATGTGCTGAAAGGCCGCTCGACCAGGAAGAAGCCATTACTCCAAAAGACACATAGAATAGCCAGATTCATGTTTGCAAATGTACAGGAGCAAAGACCTACATTTTTGGAGACATGTCCTGTGGTGTGACGAAACTGTTTGTCCATAATGACCATTGTTACATTTGGAGGCAAGAGGGAGAAGCTTGGAAGCCTAAGAACACCATCCCAACTGTGAAACACGGTGGTGCCAGCATCATGTTGTGGGGTTGTTTTGTTGCAGGAGGGACTGGAGCACTTCACAAAATAGATGGTGTCACGGATGCCCCATCCCGGGTCACAGATGCATCCGTGCCCCGCTACTGAGCGGCGCGACCGGCATGTCGGGTCGCGGGCGCGCTCATTCCCCGGAATGTTCCCTTGTAGACTTACCCGGCCACGCTCCTGCTTTAGTCTCTGTCCCGCGGCGCGCGCGGCCCCACTCTCTAGGGTGCGTGCGTGCCGGCAGTGTTAAATTTAAAGGGCCAGCGCACCGGTAATTCGTTATTGCCGGTCGCTGCCTCTATTTAAGCCTGCCTCTTCCTAGTGACCTCGCCGGATCTTTAGTGCCTTACCGCCTACTGAGAAAGCGTTTCCTGAGTCTAGTTCTGATTGCCGTGTACCGTACCTTCTTGCCTCCGTCCCTCGACCACGAACCTTTGCCGCCTGTCCTGACGTTATTGCCTGTCCCCGACTACGAGCCTGCCTGACGATTCTGTATCATGCTATACCTTGGCTGCCACCGCAAGCAAGTCACATCAGGGGTAGCGACCTGGTAGACTCCCGCCGCAGCAAGTCCATCCCGCTTTGCGGCCGGCTCTGGTGAAAACCGGGACCTACATAGATTCCGCTCCCCGCGTGGCTTTCACCATCGCTTGCGGTGATCCAGTGGATCCACTACTGCGAATTGTGACAGATGGCATCATGAAGAAAGAAGATTATGTGGCAACATCTCAAGACATCAGCCAGGAAGGTAAAGCTTGGGTGGAAATGGATCTTGCAAATTGACAATGACCCGAAGCTACTGCCAAACTGGTTACAAAGTGGCTTAAGGAGAACCAAGTCAATGTTTTGAAGCGGCCATTACAAAGCCCTGATCTCAATCCTATTGGAAATTTATGGGCAAAGCTGAAAAGGCCGGAGCAAGCAAGGAGACCCCCAAACATGGCTCAGTGACACCAGTTCTGTCAGGAGGAAGGGGCTAAAATTCCTACCAACTATTGTGAGAAGCTTGTGGAAGGATCCAGAACGTTTGACCCAAGTCCTACAGTTTAAGGGAAAAGCTACCAAATACTAATGAAATGGATGGAAATTTTTGACTATACAGAAAGTAATAAAAATGCCTTAAATTCTCCATCTTATTATTCAGCATTTGACAAATAGAAATCATTTTTCTTTCCTAATTGATTTAAAACCGGGAAGGCTTATTGTGATTTCATGTCAGAGAGTGAGAAAAACCAGCAGATGGGGCTTTTTATAGAGTGGATGGAAACTTCTGGTTTCAACTGTAATGTCCACTCAGTTTTGGGCTGGGGTGTTGGAGCCCATCAGTGGAGTTGATTCTTGGGGACACAAGTGGAGCTAATTCTTGGGGTCTATCCGTGGAATTATTCCTTGGGGTCCAGCAGTGGAGTTAACTCTTAGGGCCCAACAATGGAGTTGATTCTTGAGGTCAACAGTGGAACTAATGCTTGGGGCCCACCAATGGAGCTGATTCTTGGGGCCACCAGTGGAGCTGATTATTGGAGCCACCAGTGGAGCTGATTGTTTGGGGTGCACCAGTGAAGCTGATCCTTGGGGCCCACCAGTTGAGTTGATTCTTGTGGCCCACCAGTGAAGTTCATTCTTGGGGCTCACCGGTGGAGCTGACTCTTGGGGCCCACCAGTGGAGTTGATTCTTGGGGTCTACCAGTGGAATTGTTTCTTGGGGCCCACCAGTGGAGTTGAATTCTTGGTTCCAGCCATTGAAGTTGATTCTTTGGGCCCACCAGTGGAGTTAAGTCTTGAAGTCCACCAGTGGAGATGAATCTTGGGGCCCACCAATGATGTTGATTATCGAGGCAATCTCTTTAACTATTATACATGACCTCTTACTCTTGCACTCTGCCTATTGTTTTCTGGCTTTCTTTCTTTGCATTTCTTCATGAAAAGCAATGCCAGGCTTGTCATGTCCAGGGACCAACATGCATAGGGTTCACCAAGACGAGGGGCCCACCAGGGGTTTCCCTTATTCCCCTGTGGGCCATTCTGAGCCTGGGTTCACTCCTTATGAACTTACTAGTCTATGTAGACTCCTTGCCTGAGCAAACTTGGGATGCCACTGATCTGCTGGGGCGCCGTAATAAGGAGAAAAGACGTGAACACAGAAACAGGCAGGTCATAATAGTAGAAAAGGCTCCACAAATTACAAGACAGAAGCAAAGAAGGGTCATAGATGTGGTCAGACCAACAAAGAATTGGCCTCAGCTGAAATAATAAGATACAGGCTCGGACTGGCACACTGGGGAGTAGGGGAAACCCCTGGTGAGCCCTTGGTCATGTCAGGCATGGGGCTATTTTTATTGATCGCTGATGACCTAACATGAGCTTTGATGGCCTTAAACGATCATAGGATGACCTTTTATATTAGTTGACCTCACATTATCTTAGTTGACCTCACATTATCTGTGATGACCTCAAATTACCTTAGATGACATTACATTATCTGTGATGACCTCACATGACCTTTGATGACATTACATTATTTTGGATGACCTCACATGACATTTGAACTTTTATTGCTCCTAATGATTCTTGCAGCATATCCCACACACAGTCATATGTTTACATTCTGCTTCTCATTGTGGCACCTCCTTTTGTCCACCAACCAAGGTGACCTGTGTGTAGTTATGATTCTCCCGTCCTCCACCATGTAACAGGTGCTACTTTAGTAGATAATGAAGGGTAGCTCTTGGTCTTGTAGTTTGCCTTGGTGAAAGCTGTATTGCTGTTAGATTTCCTCATATGTTACCAGTGTTGGACTGGAGTGCCTGTGGCCCACCAATGGAGTTTATTCTTGGTGCCACCAGTAGAGATGATTCTTGGGGCCCACCAGTAGAGATGATTCTTGGGGCCCACCAGTGGAGATGATTCTTCGGGCCACCAGTGGGGATAATTATTGGGCCCAAACAGAGGAGGTAAATCATGGGATCCATCAGTGGAGTTAATTAATGGGGCCCACCAGTAAAGTTAAATTCTGGGGCCCACTAGGGGAGTTATTTCTTAGCATCCAAGACTAGAGTTTATTCTTTAGGCCCACAAGTAGAGCTGATTCTTGGGGCAGACTAGTTAGGCTGATTCTTGGGCCCACCTGCGGGGCTGATTTTTGGTCCCACAAGTAGAACTGAATCCTGAAGTCCACTAGTAGAGTGGAGCCTGGGACCCCATCAATGGAGTTGATTATTGGGGTCCACCAGTAAAGTTGAGTCTTTGGGCCCACTAGTGGAATTGATTTTTAGAGTCCACCAGTGGAGTTTATTCCTGGGGCCTACAGTGGAGTAATTTCTTGGGGTCCACCAGTGGAGGGGACCAGTGGAGCCCACCCTACGGCTACTCCCCATACCTCTTGCTTTTTGCCCCTCTTTGCCTTTTTAACTGAATTGAAGCCCTAGGTCTGCTATTCTCATGGGCCCACCATATCTAGGGGCCCACAAGCGGTTTTCCCTGCTACACTTTCAACCAGTCTGAGGCTGTTCACCTTACTGCACTATAACAGTGATCTCTGGCTGTTGCCTATGGGAAGTAAAGTCCTCTAGATGATGTCCACTCAGTGTCAGGCTGGGGTGTTGGAGCCCATCAGTGGAGTTGATTCTTGGGGCCAGCAGTGGAACTGATTCTTGGGGCCAGCAGTGGAGTTAATTATTGGGGCCACCAGTGGAGCTGATTCTTGGGGTCTATCCGTGGAATTGTTCCTTGGGGCCCAGCAGCGGAGTTAATTCTTGTTGCCCAACAGCGGAGTTGATTCTGGGGGCCAACATGTTGCCTCTTTGTTGGCTACATGTGACCAGGAGGACCCCTAATCGGAAAGTGAGCTGGTGCATCCACCATCTCGACCACCAGTAAGGAGGACACAGTAATTGGCGCCTAAGTCTGATTGTAACAGGTGAACAGGTAAAGAGGGTAGTGGACCCACTGGACCACTGTCGGGCTTGCTCCAAGGAGGCATAACTAAGCGGCCATTGGGCATCTTCAGATAGCCTTTGATGGCAAAGATGGCTTCCCTGACGGCCACCAGGTGTGACCTCAAAGCAGTCCCCAACAGTGACAGCTGACCAGACATGTCAGAAGTGCAAATGCTTGGCAACAACAGGAATAGGGACAAAGATACAGCAGACTGGGAGTAGAGACATGCAGAACAGAACAGACAAAGAGTCAGAACTAAACAGACATAAAAGCCAAACAGATTCCAAAGTGGAAGGTTAAACAGAGGGCAAGGTACAAAACATAAATGGACAGGACATAACACCAAGAACATGACAGGAGACAAAGCAGAGACTCAAGCTAGGACACTGGCTAGGAACTAAGGCATCAACTCATAAGGCAACCAGCAGAACCATGGGAGATACATGACAAGAACACAGACATAAGATCATGGCAAGGAAGCTCACAGACAAAAACTCAACAAAAACACATGGGGAAAACCCTCTGGGGTCCAAAAATTTAACATAGAGGCTTTCACAAGGACACCAAAGTCCCCCACCCCAAAAAACCCTAACAAACGGGAACATAAGACAACAGAGATTAGGCAGGGAGTGTGGGGAGGAGCAGGCTTATAACCACACAGGTGGAAGAAGACCAGCAGAAGTAGCTCAACCCCACTGCAAACTGTGGGAATAAAGGAGTCAAAATTTCGGCCCCCGCCCCCTATAGGGGAAAAAAGGGAAAAGGGCACAGCCAAGATGGAAGGGGGGGCAAGGGGAAAAAAACTCAGCAAAAACCAAAAAGCCCCAAACAGCGGCAGCAGAAGTGTTCATGGTGACAGCGGCACTGCAACAGGAACTGAAAAGGAAACACAGGGACGTCCTGGGCACAGAAGACCAAAGGGGTAAGGATGGGGCCAAGAAAATTTGGGTATTTCCCCCAGCCCCGGAAAAGGGGACCCAGCAAAGGACCGTGACCCTAATTTTTGTCTTGATGATCATCTTGCAGAAAATTTACAAAGGGCTCTCCCCCCCCCCTTTATATGAAAGGGGAGCCCGTCTCTTGGGGAGGGGCATTTCAGAGGGGTTCACCGCAGTCAGGACGGGTGGGAAATCGTAGTCCTTCCTTTTTCCGGGGAAACTTTTTTTGATCCCCCTCTAACAATCTCCATAAATCTGTCTTCATAACTTGTAGGAGCAGAGAGGGGGAAGGGAGAAGTAACCGCCAGAAGCACTCACGGCTGGAGGGGTGCGCTCCTCAAAAACCCCCAAGGGGGGACGCAACATCTTAAAAACTTTCTCTGCGCTGACTTTTCATTCTCTCCCACCTTTTGCCCGAAGTTTTCCCCGTCTTCCCCCCGTAGGAAAGGGAGCGCTGCGCTTTTCCCGGAAAAAGACGGGGTTTTGATGTCAGCGCCTCCAATATTTATGATTAACAGAAAAATTAATAAAAGTCGTTATTGGCATCTATAATAAATGAGCTGATGGTAAGCAAGAGAATAAATAAACCTTGTAACCTCTGCAGCCTGATATACACCCGCCGACGGCGCGAAAAGGGCCAAAAAGCGCCCCCACCCCACCCCTGTCCCCCAGGGAAGGAGAAACCCAAGAAATTTTACTGAAAGTCATAGGGAAAGATGCTGCAGGGACAGTCTGAGCCAGCGTATCTAATCCTATCCTGCGTGATACCGTCTGCTGAGCCGTGTATTAAAACCCCTCTGTGTGATACCGTCTGCTGAGGGTGTGTTTTCTAATCCTATAAAGTGCGATACGTCTGCTGAGCCATGTAAAACTAATCCTATCCCCGGTGATTCGTCTCCTTAACGTGTTTTCTAATTTTTATCCTGTGGGGTACTGTCCCGCTGGGGCTGTGTATCTAATTTCCCAAACCTGTGTGATACGTTTTGCTGAAAGTGTATTTAATTTAAATCCTGTGTGGATACTGTCTTTTTTGGCCCCGAGTTTTGAAACCAATCCTTCCTTTTATGATCCCGTTTTGCTGAGGGGGTTTTCTTTCCTATCCTGTGTGATTTTTTTTTGCTGAAACTGGCGTATCTAACCCCATCCTGGTGTTTCTGTCCAGAGCTTGTAACTAATCCCATCCCGTGTGATACCGTTGCTGAGCTGGTATCTAATTCAATTTCCTTTGTGATTTCTGTCTGCTTAGCATTTATCTAATCCTATCCTTGTGTACTGTCTGGGTGAAGCCGTGTATCTAACCTATCCTGTGTATTTTCTGTCTGCTGAAACTGTGTATCTAATCCCCTCCTGTTTTACTGTCTGCCCAATGTGTATCTTTAAACCTATCCTGTGTGACCCCTGTTGCTGAAATGGGTATCAAATCCTATCCCGTGGGGGCACTGTCTGCTGAGCTGTGTATCTAATCCTATCCCGTTCAACCTCCTTGGGCAGGGGGAAAGGGGGAGTCGCAGTTTAGAGTGCGGGTTTTGGCGAGGGGGGCGGCTTTCCCAATGAAAAGGGAAAAAGAACCCGGGGGAAACCCCGGGAAGGTCACGGGGGTCGGGAGTCCCCCTACTGGGGGGGAGGGGAGTCTGCTGGCGGCGTTTGAAAAACCCAGCAATTTGTGCCCCCTATCTTTCCCGCAAAATTTAATTGGGAAAGGGGCCCGGGCAAATTTTTTTCCCGCCAAGGAGAGAGGACCAACCCAGGGCTGTGATTTCTTCCCCAGCAGCACCCCGGGGGCAGGAGCGCCAGGAGTTTCAGGGCCAAGGGGTCCGCAGCCCACCAGAAAAGGGGCAGCCCGGGTCCGGCACAAGGGGTCCAGCAAACAGCAAACCCGAGCAGCCAGGGTGCCGGACACAAGGGAAACCACGGCCCCACCCGGGAATCTACCCACCAGGACAGCCGGGGCATCGGCCGAAACAAAAGCAGGAAGAAACCAGCAAAACCCGAAGGGGGAGACATTACCCCGGGGAAGATCCAGCTGAAAAGGTACTTAAAAAAGCTAAAGGGGGCTCCCAAAAGGGGGCCCAAATTTTAAAAATCCCAAAAGAGCTGTAAAGAGGGTTCCCCGGGTGGAGGAAGTGTGGTTTACCCGGTGTCCCAAAATTTGGGGGTTTGAAGGAGGGAAAGGTTTTTTCCCGCCCGTCATGGGAGCCAGGTTTTCCTTCTTCCTTAAAAAATATGAAACAGGGGCAATAATGAAATGTGGGCATTTTCCCGACAAATTTATGACGTTAAGTTTCAAAAGAAAAATGTGACAACAAAAAAAAAAAAAGGGTGACCAAACACCTTTAAAAAAAAATAAAGGGGCAGAGTTAGGAAAAATAAAAGCTGGGGGAACACTGGGTCTATAATAGCAGCGGGGGCATTTTAAGGATAAATTTTCCCAACAAAGGGTAGAAAATTTAAAAAGATGAGGGGGGAAGAAAAAGGAGAAATCTGAGGGGAAGAAGGGGGAGGAAGAGATGGGGGGCAGAGGAGGAGGGGGGGAAAAAGAGAAGGGGGAGGTGTTCCCTCGCAAACCCAAACCCAGCCGAGGGGAACAGGGGGTTAAAAAGAAAAAAGGCCAAAGGGGGGGGAAATGAAAGGGGGCCGGTTTCCCCGCACCCTTTTCCCGCCAGGGGAAACGGGCCCCCTTAAGGGGGGGGGGGTTAGGAACCCGGTGGTTTTCCCCCCCCGGAGGTCCCCGGGGGGGGGGGGTTTTTCCCCTTTCTCCGGTTTTACCGAGGGGTTGGCTGGGGCTGGCCGGATGCCTTGGGGGCCCCCTAGGGGAAAACGGGAAAAAACCCCCATTATTGGGAAAGGGAAGGGGGGCGGAAAATGGGGGTGGGATTTAAAAGGGGAAAAAATTCCCCCCCGGGTTTTTTTGGGAAAAAAAAGGGGGAAAGGGGTTTGATGGGAAAAACCCCTTTAAAAGTTTTGGGCCCCAAATTGGTCCCCAAAAGTGTTCCCCGTAAAAATGCCGGGTGCCCCCAATTAAAGGGGGGGGAAGAATTTTGGGGGAAAAAATGGGAGGGCAAAGGTGGGGATAGAAAAAAAGTGGGGGAAGAAGGGGGAAAATAAGCCCGCAAAGTAGGGAAGGGGAAAAGGGTATTTGGACCTTCCCCTCCAAGGGCCAACCCCGGGGGCCCCCTGGGTCCCGGGGGTATACCAAGTCAGAAATTTCCGGGCCCGGGGTTTAAAGGGGCCCCTTTCCCAACCACCACCGGGGTTTCCCCGAAGGAAAAACCACAAGCTTTTTTGGGAGTCCCCTCCCGAGAGGGGCCCTTCAAACCCCCAAGAGGGGGGTCCAATAATTCTTTTGGGCCCCCGGGGGAAAACTTGGGGTCCCCCTCCCTTTCCAGGCCAAAAGGGCCCAAAAAGGGGGGGGGAAAAGTTTAAGGGATTTCTTACAACCCGGCAGGGAGGCAAAAAGGGTTGGGGTGGCGTCCCTTCAGGGGAAAGGCCCCAGGGGAACCCCCCTCTGGGGCTAAGGTGGTGGGGGGCCCCACAAAGGGGTTTTCCCGGGAAATTTTTGCACCTTTTTTTAAAAAACTGGATTCTTCCCTTTATTGATTGGGCCCTTTTTCGGGGGAGGCCTCTTTAAAATTTCGGTTCCCCAACCTACCGAAATTTGGAGCTCGCTGGAAAGGGCCCCCTTTCGCCCCCTCAAAAATTTTGGCAAAAGAAACGTTTAAAAAAGGACCCCCTTTTTAACCTAATTAAACCCCCTTAGAACCCAATCATTGATAAAATTACGAAGGAGGGGGAGAGTTCCCCAAAAGAAAGGAAGGGGCTGGTTCTTCAGGTCCCGGGAAAACCCCTTTATTTGTCGGTGAAGGGGGTTTTTCCAGTTTTCCCCCCCACTTTGTATACCCCTTTAGGAAACAGAACCGGTTTTTTTCCGGGGGCCCCTGAACCGGGGGCATGCCCGGGAAAGTTATTCCATGCCCGGGACCCGGACCCCGGGTTTCCCGTGTGGGGAAAAAACCTTTGCGTTTTTCCCTTCCGGTTAAGTGTGGGAAGGCACCTTTTTGTCCCATCCTTTCGGGCCCAAGGGCTCCTCCGGGTGGGGGGTTTAAAAAGGGAAAAAAAAGGTGGGAGGGGCTTCCCCGGACCCTTTTGGGCCGGGGTTTTCCCCGGCTTTAACACAACCCCCTAAAGCGTTGAAAACCAGGGAAGCGTTTGAAGAAGCCAGGAAGGATAAGGGGGCCCAATTTCCCCCCCCTCCATTCCCCCAGGGAGCAAAAAAGGATTTGGGGCGGAAAGGGTGAACGCGCCCCCAAAGCCCGATGGGGCCCCAGGGAACCCGGGGGAAGGAAAAAGGGGGCCATCCTTGCCCCTTAAGGGGTTTGGGGAATTTTCCCTAACCTCCCCCCAACCCTAAGCCAAGGAAGGCATAGTAAACCCCCCGGTTGAGGTCTTCAATAAGTACGAAGTCCTCAGTAGCCATCCAGCCTCCATCCAGCAAGGTCTCTTGTGGCCGAGCCATGTACCGGGGTGGTGATCCTTTTTACTGCCGAGGTAGAGTGCAGACGGGTGATCGAGCTCAAAATGGGGAGGTGTCTGATCTTAGATGTCTGCATGAAGGGATAGGAACTAAGGCTGATTAACATCTATGGTCCCCACACCAAGTGGAATAGGAAATGTCTCTTTATGAGGTTTTAAGTCTTTCCTTTTTCATGAGCCTTCAAGTCATCTTTGGAGGGGACTTCAATACTGTCTTGAGGTCCTTAGACCTTAGATTGGGAGGTTCCCGAGGTGCCGCTTATGATGGCGTCGTATTAAGTAGAATAGTCAGCGAAGCTCACCTGATGGATGTCCACATCAAGCACACCCCAGGCAACAGGGAGCTTAATTTTCATAGGGGTAGTCAGTGCAGGTCTAGAATAGACAGGTTTTATTTAAAGGCAGAAGCTATCTTGATGCCTTTGTCAGTGGTCGAGGTAGAATTCTCTGATCACTGTATGATTTTGTTTTCTTTGAATTTTGCATAGACCCCTCGCATGGGGATAGGCTAATGGAAACTGAATTTGTCGCTCCTGGAAGAAACAAAAATTATACAATCTTTTCTGGGCCGCTCCTGGGCCTATGCAGCAGTATTTCAGAGTGGTGGGAAGTATTGAAAAAGAGAGCTGTGAAGTTCTTTCGCCAGACCCTGAGCCTAAGAAGTCTGAACAGGTACTGCCTATATCAGAGTCTAAGGAGGAAACTTGAGCATTGGTCTCGTTTGGGAGATAGCCGTGGGGGAGACTCCAGGATGAAACCCTTTCCAAGGAATGTCATTCGTAGGCAACACCCTTGGTTTTTAAAGGGGGATTTCGGAAAGCTGCTCACCTACCGTACAAAAACTATAGGTTGTCAGTGATTTGTAAGAATGACGGGTTTAAAAGGGTTTATTGCGGGATCTTAAAAACGGCCAGTCAAAATCCTGGAATCGTTGATCCTTCTACTCACTTTCCTTTGGTAGGGGGGAATAACCCTTCTCGGTTTATTTGACAGGGGTCAGAAAGAGGAATTGAAGGGGGCTTTGAGAGCTTGTCCAAAAAGAAGACCCGGAGTGATGGCTTAAATCAAGTTTTCAAGCCTTTTAAAAAGACATTTGGGTTTCCCCCTCTTGACCGAGTAAATAACTGACTATCTCTCCTCGGGCACTCTGCCAAAGTCAATGAAGAGGGTGGCTCTGATCATCCTGTCTAGGGGTAAAGATCAATTCCATATTGAGATTTGGCGTCCCATAGTGTTGCTCAATGTGGACAGGAAGCTCCTGGCAAAAGTGCTTCTCAACAGGCTGAAAAAATCTGCCCCCACAGCCCCTTTCATCGGTTCAGCACTGTCCTTTACGGTCATGCGCCTTTTAGTGCACCCCTTTTTGGTGCAACCTAGGCTTGGGCAGGGCGGGGGGTCACGGGAAGGGGTTCCGCTGTCCTTTCGATCAGGCCAAGGCTTTTGATTGGGTCAACCATGAATACCTCTGGTCCACCCTTCCGAGATACGGATTGTGGGGGGTTCGTAATTGGTTAAGGTTTGTTAATGGGTGAGAGTTTTCTGCTGGTGAACGGTTGGTTCGGGAAACCGTTTGAGGTGGAATCTGGCATTTGTCAGGGCTGTCCTCTAAGTCTTCTGCTCTATGCGTTCGCAATCGACAACTTCTGGTGAAGGCTAGAGTCTGGACCATTGTTGGGGGTGAGGATGGCCTCACGGACATTGTCACCTGCCTTAAATGTAGTAGCTTATGCCGATAATGTCACTGTCTTTGTCTTCTCGGAAGAGGAGGTAAGATGGTTAATTTCAGAGGTAGAAAAACTACTTTGGGCTTCCGGGTCCCGGGCAAATGCAAATTTCGGGTTTGGGAGAAGGGAACCCAAGTTTGTTCTCCCAGAGATGTGGGATGTGGTCTGGTGTTGCTTCCATAGAAAGCTACATGTAAGTGGTAATTGAAGTTCAGGCACCCCCATGATAGGGGATGTTCCCCCCGGGGGGGTGAAGCAAAAATTTGAGGATTGAGAGCATGGAGCTTTTCCCCTTCACTGCTCCTACAATAAGAGGGTTTTTTTAAAAGGGGGGTTTCTTCCTTAGGTTGGCGAGGCCTTCCTATGCTGAGTGGGTTTTTGAAAGTGTTCAAAAACCCGGGCAATAGGGACTTGTGCACTTTACTCATAGTTAGTGCAGTAGTTAGGTATCACAAGTGGTGCGCATGGAGTCTAGTATCAACGCGTCAGAAAATCAGAGGTGAGTAGGCACATTTTGAACGACTTGGTGAAGGTGCGCTTGGTGGAGTTTGGGAGGTTGGGGGATCCTAGGGCAGCCATTCTTTGGAAAGAGTTGTCTTCTGGGGTACACCCCGATATCTAGAAGTGTGCTAGTGTCTTCTGGGGTAACCTGACTAGTCATCCATTTCCTGGGGGTGGGGGTATTTTTGTTCAGTAGCTTTTTTGTTTTTTTTTTTGAAATAAGGAAGACAGACAGAGAAAGGAAGACACCGAACAGAGCCTTTGGGGAAAACCCAAAACAAGCCTTGGGGGCAGACATCAAACCAGGCCCTTTGGGACAGCACCAAAACAGAGCCCTTCGGGGCAAACCGAACCCGAGCCTTTTGGGATGCACCGAACAACCTTCGGGCAGACACCAAACAGAGCCTTCGGGACAACACCGAACCAGAGCCTTCGGGACAGACACCGAACCCCCAGCCTTTAGGCAGACACCGAAACCGAGCCTTCGGGACAGACCCGAAAACCCGAAAACCTTTAGGACAGTCAAAGAAACCCGGGGCCTTCCGGACAGAACCGAACCAGGTTTGAAGTGTGGGAAAGGTTTGGAAGGGATATTGGCCAGAACGAAAAAAAATTTAAAAAGCCATTTAAAAATATAATTGGGAAAAAAAGATGTATATAGTTTTGGGGGTGCCCGAGTTTTTAATTTCCCAGTTTTAATTTGGGCCCAAATTTAAAAAACAAAAAAGAGTTTTGCTGAGCTGTTTTATCTTTAAACCCATCCCGTGTGATACTGTCTGCTGAGTGGGGTATCTAACCCTCTCCTGTGTTTATTCTTTTGTGAGCTGTGTATCCCAAACCATAAATGTGTGATAATGTCTTTCTGAGCCCTGTATTTAAACCCTATCCTGTGGGGATACTGTCTTTCTGAGGGTGTGTATTAATTTATCCTGTGTTGATTCTGCTGCTGAGCTGTGTATCTAATCCCATTTTGATACAGCTCTCCCTTTTGTCTGAAATTTGGGGTTTTGGGAGAAATCATCCCACGGGGCCAAAGAGGTGGGAGCCTGGAGCAAGGAAATATCACCTTTTTTTAAAAAAGAAAATGGCTGTTTGGGAAATTTATACACATTGGAATTTTGGGGGTTCTCATGAGCATCCCCAGCTTTTTCCTGGTGTACCCGGCCCCCGCCCATCAGCGTACATGGAAGGTAACAATGTCCTGACCCAGAAGTGAGAAATATTACAGCATAATTTCAGGATGTAAAAATCAAAAATTTAGTACAGGATAAGTAATGTATGTACCAGTTACTGCACCGGGAGAAATAGTAAGGGGGGGCCTTTTGGGGTTTTTTTTGGAAGGATAATTTCAGGGGTGGGAAACCCCAGGATCAGTACAGGATAAGGGAATGTATGTAAAGTGATGCCCCCGAAAAATAGTGAGGCAGCTCTGGTGTAAAAATACAGGGGAAAAGTAAATCAGGGTCAGTACAGAATAAGTAAATGTATGTGAGTTTTTGCACCAAACGAATAGTTGGGGGCGCCTTCTTGGAGGATAATACAAAGGGTGTAAAACTGGATCGTTTCAGGATAAAAAAATGTATGTACAAGTTTACTGCCCCCCCAGAAAAGTGAGCGCAAATTGGGGGATTTAAAAAGGATTAACTTCCCGGTTCAGTACAAAGGGTAAATAATGTATGTACGTGCTGCCCCCCAGCAGAATAGTGAGGGGCAGCTTGGAGGGTAAAATTTCAGGATGTTAAATCAGGACAGTTCAGGAAAAAGTAATGTATGTAAAAGTGACTGGCACCGCAGAATAGGGGAGGGGCAGCTTGGAAAAATTTAAAACAGGATATAACTCAGGATCAGTACAGGATAAGTAAAAAACAGGTTAAAACAGTGACTGCCCCGCAGAAAAGTGAGCGCAGCTCTGGAGTATAATAAGTATGTAAAATAAGGGCCATTTCCCAGGCTTTAAAATTTAAATCAGGGCGGGGGTGAAAGAAAAACCCCCCCCCCCCCCTGAAAAAAATAATGTGCCCCAAATTTCGACACATTGCATCACCATAAACCCAAGGCCAAAAAATACAAAAAAATTTAAACCCCAATGTGTACTTTTAAAAATACTTTAAAAACCCTAGTCCTAAGGGAAACCAAAAAAAAGGCCCAAACCAAACCAGAATCCCAAAAACCACTAGGGCCCCCTTTCACCAACACACGTGGGGCTGAATTATACCACCACACCATGACCCCAAAATTTACCGCACATAGGCTAAATAATAAAAAATGACCCCTTCCCGACTATAAACCATTATACTACAACCCTTTTTAAATTTCCCCTTAAAAGTGAAAACCCTACATTTATGGATCCCACTGAAACAGGGGTCTGCAGCCCTATAGATGATTTTCAGTTAAAATTTTTTAAACTAGTGACTCAAGGAGACGTCTCTTTAAGAGTTGTTCCCCTTTCTCTTCTTCTTCTTTTTTCCCTCTGTCCCCCGACGCCATGACGGCTTCTCCCGACTCTTACTGTAAAATTTACAAAAAAAAAAATTTTTAAGGGCCCTCACTTTATCGCCTTCTCTTCCAAATTTCCTTTTCTCTATACAAACCCCCCCTTTTATAGCAATCATATGGTAAAACCCTGTAATTTTTCCCCCCGTAGCCCGTTGAAAGCCCCCCTGTAAACCCGTGAAAGCCCCTTTTTGCCAAAGGGGAGTAACCCCCCGTAGCCCGTGATGCCCCCATAGCCAGGTAGGCCCCCCGTAAAGGGGGGGAGTTTATTTCCCCCCCTTGAGCCCGTGATGCCCCCCCTTGTTAAAAAAAAAGTTATGCCCCCCCCGTAGCCCGTGATGCCCCCGATTGTAGCCGTGTTTCCCCCTGTAAAACCAGTGATTTCCCCCTTAAACCAGTTTATGCTCCCCCCATAGCCAGTGATGCCCCCCTTTTTAGCCAGTGATGCCCCCCTGTAGCCCGTGATGCCCCCCTGTAGCCAGTGATGCCCCCCCCTGGAGCCAGTGGGCCCCCCCTGTAGCCAGTGATGCCCCCTTTTTAGCCAGTGATGCCCCTTTCGCCAGGGGTTGGGCCCCCCCCTCCCCGTAGCCGTGAGGCCCCCCTTTTAGCCAGGGGATGCCCCCTTTGTAGCAGTGATGCCCCCGGGGAACCCGGGGTTTTCCCCCCCCCCTAAGTCAGTGATCCCCCCCTTGTTTGCCCGTGCCTGCCCCCCCCGTAGCCCGTGATGCCAACCCTTTTATCCCGTGTTGGCCCCCCCCTTTTAGCCAGTGTTTCCCCCCTTGTAGCCAGTTTATGCCCCCCATTTAGCCAGTGAAAGCCCCCCGTAGCCAGTGATTTCCCCGTGGAGCCCGTGTGCCCCCCCCTTTTAGCCCGTGATGCCCCCCCTGTAGCCCGTGATGGCCCCCCCTTTGTAAACCAAATGATACCCCCCCCGTAGCCAGTGATGCCCCCCTGTAAAAACCCGGGATTTCCCCCCCGTAGCCTTTATGCCCCCCTTGTAGCCGTTGTTTCCCCTATTATAGCCAAATGATGCCCCCTGTAGCCCGTGATGCCCCCCCCGTTGCCAAATGCTGCCCCCCCCCCCCTAGCCAGGGGATGGCCCCCCGTTTGCCAGTGTTTCCCCCCTTTTAGTTAATTATAAAATTTAAAAAAAAAATTTTCTTTTCCAGACCCGGTCCGCACGGTTTCCCGCTCCGGGAGCTGCGGGGTGGTGGGAAGCAGCGTGACTTAAAAACGCCGCTTTCACTTTTGTTACGGATGGGGGTAAATGGATCCGCTGGACCACCGCAAGCCCGGGGGTGTAAGCCCTTTTCCAGGGGGCGGAAACTTGTTGGCCCGGGGTTTTCACCCGAGCCCCCCGCAAAGCGGGATGGACTTGCTGCGGCGGAGAAATACCCGGTCGTCCCACTGGCGTGACTTGCTTGCGGCGGCAGCCAAGGCAGTGCGTGGTACCAAATCGTGTGACGTAGGCGTAGTCGGGACAGGAAAGGGGGTCAGGACAGGGGGCGAAGGTTCGTGGTCAAAACGGTGCGTAATGGTTCGGTACACGGTAGACAGGAAACGATACAGGAAACGCTTTCTCTAGAGGCTGTAAGGCACTATAGATCCGGGAAGGAAGTGCCGGGGCGGAAACCTTATATAGGGGTCAGCGGTCAGCAACAACCAATTACTGACGCGTGGCCCTTTAAAAATTTTAGAGAAGTACCACGTGCGCGCGCTAGGGGGGGCGGCCACGCACGGCAGCCGGCAGAGAGCCGTGAGGACACAGGAGCGCGCAGGGTAAGTGGTCGCACTCGGGGGGCGAGCACGCCCACGGCCCGACCTGCGGACCGTGGCGCTACTCGTCCCCGGGGCCGGGGAGCACGGGGCAGACACGGGTGCGCCCGCAGCCCGACCCCTGGCTGCGGGACCACCCGTGACACACTGCACGCAGCTCCCAGGGATCTCCTCGGTGGCAGAGCTGCCGACCGAGGGGACGCAGCATCACAGGGGGCGTGGTGAAAGCCATGCACCCCCCGCGACACTGATACAGGGGAGGAGTCAGGACGGGAACGATCCGTCCCGCCTCCTCCCCTGTACCTGCAGCTGCTGGCTCTGTGCATAACAGCCGCGCAGAGTCAGGGGCGCTCCTCCGGACGGGCAGGGCGGGCGGCCGTGGCGCCCCCCTTGGGTGAGCGGAGCCTCGGCGCCCCGGTCGCCCGCCCCTAGGAACGGCCCTGATGTAACTCAGTGTAAGTAATATCCAATCTGGAGACACACATTACTTTTTCCCGGCACACTATATTTTAGATTTTATGTTTTTTCCACTTTTGATTCCAGCTCAGTTTTATGTATATTAAACATGAGATGAGTCTTTATTACTTCGGCGGATATTATTCATTCCTGAAGAAACAATGTTACAGTGCGGCTTGTACTTAGGACAGAGTGAAACATTACCTGACAGAAGGCAAATTGAAGCCGTTGGATAGAATAACTCTCACAAAGTCATTCTGTGTCAATGCCCCTTCATGGAAGAAATGCGTTCTATTGCTGAAACTCTTCATGTATGTCATTAACTTGTCTGAAACTACCTCAGAGATCTATAAAGAGAACACCAAATGTTCCAAACTTCCTACTTAACTCCACAGCTGACTAATTCCAGCGCCATCACCTCGCTCTATGACTAAATTGTTTCGCACATAAAATAGAGAAAGTGCTCGTACCTTTGTTAATGAGCAATCAGAAGCTGATCCGGCAATATTGTTCTTATACAACGTATTGTGCGGCGTCGCGGCTCCACCTGTGGATGGGAATCCTTCAGAATGAGCTGATAGTCATTTGGAGAAGATCAAGTGATGAAGATAAGACAACGCTGAGAACCTGCTGCGCCAAAGCTGCAACCGGCGACCGGGGACCTTATCCTATGTTTATTCTCATGAGAATCAATACAATGTAATTGTCACGGTTCATGCTGCAGTCCCTGCCTTGTACCGACGCGGTTTCCGTGCCTATCATGTCTCTGCTGGGGCTCCCTGTGCAGGGGTCCCGGCAGCCTGTGTTCTCTGCTAGATACTTGCCTGTCCTGTTGCTCCTGCTTCCTGGGGTCCTGTATATGCACTGCGCCCCCTAGGAGGCGCTCGCGGCAGCTTCCTGCCCTTTATTGGGTCTGTGTCTTCCTCTTGACCTGTGACTCCTGAGTATAAGAGGAACTTCCTCCCTTTGCTTTGGGTCAGTCCATTGTGTTGCCTCATGCTGAGTCCATCTGAGCTCCTGCCAGCTTCTCAGATCTGCTGTTCTGGACTTAACCCTTGAGATGCCCCGTCCAGTTCCTGCAGTTCATCAGAGCTCCTGACCACCTGTCTGTCGTCTTCTGCTGTCCCTGCACCTGTCCAGTTCCTGCCGTATCATGCTGTTATACCTGTCCAGTACCTGCTGTTCCCTGCCGTTGCACCTGATCAGTTTCCTGCTGTAATCCTGCTGCATACGTTTTCCTGCTGTACCTGTCTACCACCGCTTCTGTGCCTGTGTTCCTGTCCTGCACCTCGGCTGTCACCGCAGGTAGCCACGTCAGGGGTAGCGACCTGGGGGTTCCCCGCAGCAAAGTCCGTCCTGCTTTGCGGCGGGCTCCGGTGAAGACCGAGGGCCCCTTCGACTCCGCTCCCTGGCGTGGATCTCTATCTACCATCTCTCCTGCGGTGATCACAGAGGATCCACACCCGGATACCAGCGATCGGTGCCTCAGCGCATATTGTTACCTTCGGATCATGACAGTAATATTCCAATAATCCAGCATATTTAGATTACCCAGATGCTCGATTTTCAGATGTAGTTACTGTAAACTATTGAAAGTCCTGAACCTGAAGGACCACACAGAGGTGTCCTTATTTAAGAGCATACACCAGAAGTGAGGCATTTTCTATATATATATATATATATTTCTTGAAGCTGACCCCAGCAGAGTAAGTGGCCATTCCCACAGCATTTCACCATACAGGGACATCTCTAGGCTTGTATATTACATGGAAATCCCTAAAGAAGCATTTATGCTATCTATCATACATGAGATTCTCGGTTCACATATTTTGATCAAAAAATATTTAAGCTGCCCACGACTTTCAATGTGATCTCAGGTCGGGCAGTCCTACACTATCTTTACCTGTCAATAGAGCCAAATCCAGGCCTCTCACTGGGTCAACCGACCTCCGTTATCCAGAGAGGAAAAAAAATAAAAAACACCAAACCTGCAGGCTGCCCTTTTATGACAGCCTGTGAAACTTTGAGATTCTCGGTTCACATATTTTAATCAAAATATGTGAACCGAGAATCTCAAAGTTTTTTCATGTATGATAGATAGCATAAATGCTTCTTTAGGGATTTCCATATAATGTATTGCCCTTTTTGCAGTCGTGTGCCGCTGATAGTGGTGTGTGTGTGTATATAGGTTATAATGGTTCCCTGTTGCTCCTATTCTGATTGGCTGGCTTCTGCCGGCCAATGAGAATAGCTTACAGAATTTGAATTACTGTATTTCCCGGCAATTTCCAATATCCTAATTCCTGATGTAGCGCCGTTCTAGATTTTTGAAAAGTGATTTTATGTATGTATTTTTTTAGTAGGTTTGAGCTCTTTTTAAGATAATGTTTTACACCTAATAAAGGTGATTTTTTGATTCATACTCCATGCCGCACAGCCATCTTTAATGATTTTTCGCTGTTTTCCAGCCTGTCTCGAATCGGAATACATGTTCGGCGCAGTCCCGCACTGCGCCTAAGTCCCGCACTGCACCCCACACACTGGCGAGGCGCAGGGAACTTTTCCCCGCATGTATGAGCGCACCTCCTCGGACGGCGAATATTAGGCGCAGTCCCGCACTGCGCCTAAGTCCCCGCACTGCGCCTCACACACTGGCGATTCACGGCGGACTTTTCCCGGCATGTATGAGCGCACCTCCTCGGGCGGCGAATCTTAGGCGTAGTCCCGCACTGCGCCTAAGTCCCGCACTGCGCCTAAGTCCCGCACTGCGCCTCACACACTGGTGAGGCGCGGCGGACTTTACATGGAATGTATGAGCGCACCTCAGGTGCCGACATACATGAGGCGCAAAGTTAGCCAGAAAACTGGCGAAAACGTGCGCTCCGACGCGGTGAGATTCATGCACGTCGCCCTTTGTGTTGCTATTTCACAATCAAAAGTAAAAATAAAAAATAAATAAAGTGGTTTTAGCACAAAGGCATTTCATGCTTGGTTTGTCCTGTTTCAGCTTTCAGTATCTTCATAAGGGAACGTTTATGATTTTTTTTTATAACTGCATGTGACCCAGCAGGCTTGACATCACCATGCCTTTCCCCACTCTTGTCACACAAAGGTCTGTTTATATAAAGTGCTGTGAGTAGCTAGTGCGTTAGCACTTCTACCATTCAGCATAAGGGTACTTGGTTCAAATCCCTGCAAGAACTACAAATGTGGTGTTTTTTTTCAATGCACATACCTAATGGAGTTTTCTTTCTTCTTTTTATTTATTTTCACAGTTTGAATACTTAGGAGTACAGAGAACAGAACGACAGCCCTGGGGTTGAACACTCAGTCAGCAGTGAGTATGTGTGATGACTGAGCAGGGAAAACACTGACAGTAGCTGCCGGTGATGTCTTAGCATTTGCGGCCAGGACTGAGGAGCTCTTGCCCACTAGAGATGAGCGGTACACTATGGATCTCTAAGGGAACAGCTAAAACAAAAATGGTGCAGAATGTTCAATATTGATGAATGGTGAAAATGTTTATTATTTAATATGCAACCTTTCCCACATCCATTTTACTTCATGGTAAAATCCCTTTAAGATTGTGGCTGTAATGTTCAAAAATGAGGAACAATTGAAAGGGTAGGAAAATTTCTGCAAACTACCGTATATGTGTAGGTGTACAGTTACATGTGAGTAATATGAAGCATATTTCAAAAAATAATTGTGGGGACTTGCCAATGGACAATGGACAAAAAGGTGGACAATGGGGATGGAAGAAGTTGGAAGGATAAATTACTTGAAGAAAGACACTTAAATCAACTGACCATAAGAATTAGATTTCCCTAATTCTATCCCTAACCTGTCCCTAAGTTTGACCTTAACACCAGACCCCCTGGTCCTATTCTACCCCTGACAATATCTCTACCAGTGTCCTTTGCTATGCTGGCCTTTCTTGAACAGAAAAAAAAAAAAAATACCAGAGAGATCTCTGATATAGAGTACACTGCAAGTTCAGAAAGCAACAGAAAACAAAAGACAAACAGGGCTCTAACAAACAAGGAATGGATAACATTCAGGACACAGATGGAGATGGAAGGATAAATGAATCCAGAAGCAAATCACCAAAGATCACCTGAACCTAACTGTCAGGGATGCCCTAATTTCTCCCTGGTTCACCCTTCAGAAAGTAAAGCAACCACCCAGATAAGGGCAACTCTGCATTGGGACCTATCCTGACCAAACCCTGGTCTTAAACAGAAAGCAGAAAGACACCATACAAAGACAAACAGAGCACAGACAAAACAGAAAACAACGTGAGACAAGCAGAGGTCAAGACAGGAGAGAATGCAGTACAAAATCACCAAACAAGAGGGTAACTGAAAAACAAGCCAAGGTCCAGAACCAGAGAACCAGAGACTAAAGACAGGACACAGAAACAATCACAGGCAATGATCTATGAAACAAATGTGTTTAACTACCCCGTCGAAGCCAGGATTTTGATAAGGGACATATCCCCTGAGCCTCAGTTCAAAACCAAGGCTAAGGCTCAAACAGACAGACACACATTGCTGACACTAACAACTAGCTTTCCGTAGCTCAATTCCTAACTTGTCCCTAACATTAACCCTAAGACCAGACACCCACCCACTATTTTACCTTTGACAATATCTATTCCAATGCCCATTGCTATGCTTAAATTAATCAAAACAACTAAAAACCACCAAAGAACACAGAGCAATAGAACAAGACGGACACAGGGCAGAACAGAAGCAATAGAGAACTAACGACAAACAGGGATCTAACCAACTGGGAACAAACAAGATTCTAGGCATGGATGGAGATGGAAGGATGCATCCAGAAATCAGAAGCAAGACACCAAAAATCACCTGACCCTAACAACTAGTTTTCCCTAACTCGATCCTTAGCTTGTCCCTAAACCTGACCCTAATATCAGACCCTCTGGCCCCCTTCTACCTCTGGCAATATCTCTACCAATGCCCCTCATTATGGTAACCCTAACCAAAACAATTGAAAACCACCATAGAGAACTCAGGAATGGAGCGCACTGCAAGATGGACATAGAAAAGAACCGAAGCAACTAAAAACAAACCGGGCTCTAATAACTGGGAAAAGACAACACTTTGGGACATTCTTGCAGAGAGACATTTATAGTCTATGGTTAATTTTACTGCAGCTTTTATCTAAGCGATAGAGCTGGAAACACTTGTGCTGTTATACGTTTCTCAGGTTTTATTCATTGACGAAGCACAACTCACACGTAGACACACATCACACCCGTAATGTTCTTTCACTTCTAGAAAGTTCTCTGTATCAAAGAATGTCGTGTTTGCTCCTGTAACTTTTTCCTTAGGTGTGAAGGTGAAGAGAAACATTCTTAGCAGCTTCATGCGAGAAAACACAAAACCTTTTACTGATAGTGAAGTTTCACCTCTCGGGAGAGTTCATTTGTTCTAAACATGGAACAGCAACTGGAAGCGACGGAACGCAACAGTGCGAAATGGTAACTATGTACTTAGTCGCGTTATTACAACACGGTCAGAGGAACTTTGAAACTTAGGGCCACATGTATGAATCTGTTTAAGTCTAAAACTCACTCTTTTGCTCATAGGTTACTATGGGCAAAAAAGTGAGTTTTAGATCTAAACGTTTTCATACATGTGGCCCTTAATCTTAATAAATGTGAATATTAATTGTTACATTGGGGCACATGTATGAACGTAGAGCGCCAGTTTTCTGCCATGTTACATGCCAAAAAGCTTGTAAGGTGCCAAAAACGGGCGCCCGTCCATCATCCTCGACACTCTTCTTCACATTCATAAGATTAGACACATTTATGAAGTGGCTCAACAGAATGTGGTGCAAAAGTGTTGTATAATTCCATGCCAATTCAAAGTGCCGAGGCTGTTTTTGTCAATAGAGAAAAAACATGCAATTCTTTTGCAACTAATAGCACTAAAGTAATAAAAACTAACCAACCATAATTCTAAAATAATATAAAGTTATATAATATAAAATTCTAAGACCAACACAGCACCTGTCAAGTTTATCTTTGCTCCATTTATAATAAAACTCATCGTGGTTCTGAAATACAGGGGTTAAAGAGGGAGGAAGGTAAACGCAATTCTAAAGATGGTATCGCCTTTCACAACCCACTCTTCATGCAGCCAGGAAGGATGGAGATAATTATGCACTCTCTCACCC
The DNA here is from genome assembly GCA_025379985.1 of Phyllomedusa bahiana. Lineage (NCBI taxonomy): Eukaryota > Metazoa > Chordata > Amphibia > Anura > Hylidae > Phyllomedusa > Phyllomedusa bahiana. The sequence goes on from JAODAL010013515.1 coordinate 74,403, forward strand.
CTGAAATCCTTGTATACACCTCCAAAATTATATTGGTCTAGATCAGGGGCATAACTAGAGAAGCCAGGGCCCCATAGCAAACCTTTGGATCGGGCCAACACCCCCCCCCCCCCCACTCGCCCACCTCCCTGACCACGCACATTGACCAGGACATGCAGTTAGATAATGTATATAATAAAAGGGGCAAAAACCTCACTATACTTCTCACTATCAAGCTGCTACCAAACAAATCCACTATACCAAGACCAACATTACCAATAACTCTACTACATACCGTAAGGACCTGATTATACCGCCAGAACATGATCACAAATTACCACCACATAGTGACTAATACCCCTATACTATTACTGATCAGTGTACAAAGACCAATAGTACCGCCATATAGTGACCATATGGTGGTATATACTAGTGTACACAGGCTCTGTAGACTGTATATTACCCCCATAGTCTGTGCTAAGCGCGGGCGGCGCGATGATATGACGTCATCAAGCAGCCCACGTCAACACTCGGGGCCGGCGCCTTGCAGGCTGATTAGCAGAGCGGAGCACCGGCAGCATTCCACTCTGCTAACACCGGACAGTCCTGCCTTTGAACGCTCGAGCCAGAGGGCCCAGGAGTTCAGAGGCAGGATGCCCCTGGCCCCGCAGCTCTGCGTCCGCTGGCATTGACCTATGTTCACTGCCGGCAGGCGCAGGAGCCAAAATACCGGGGTAGCAGATGTGTTAGCAGCTGCCCCGGGGCCCAGTCCCCGTAAGAGCCTGGGCCCTGTGGCAGCTGCTACGTCTGCTTCCCCTGTAGTTATGCCTCTGGTCTAGATACTTACTGTAATGTCATAGTCTAAAGGTTTTTTGCATTGGTAAAGGGAATGTTCCCTGTGGAGCTGCAGGTTCAGAGCTCAATGGATGTTCCCTGTGTTTCTGCAGGTTCAGAGCTCAGTGGATGTTCCTTGTGGAGCTGCGGGTTCAGAGCTCTGTGGATGTTCCCTGTAGTTCTGCAGGTTCAGAGCTCAGAGCATAATCCCTGTTGAGTTGCATGTTCAGATCTCAATGGATGTTCCCTGTGGAGCTGCAGGTTCAGAGCTCAATGGATGTTCCCTGTGGAGCTTCAGGTTCAGAGCTCAATGGGTGTTCCCTGTGGAGCTGCAGGTTCAGAGCTCAGTGGGTGTTCCCTGTGGAGCTGCAGGTTCAGAGCTCAGTGGATGTTCCCTGTGGAGCTGCAGGTTCAGAGCTCAGTGGATGTTCCCTGTGGAGCTGCAGGTTCAGAGCTCAGTGGATGTTCCCTGTGGAGCTGCAGGTTCAGAGCTCAGTGGGTGTTCCCTGTGTTTTTGCAGGTTCAGAGCTCAATGGGTGTTCTCTGTGGAGCTGCAGATTCAGAGCTCAGTGGGTGTTCGCTGTGGAGCTGCAGGTTCAGAGATCAGTGGATGTTCCCTGTGAGGCTGCAGGTTCAGAGCTCAATGGATGTTCCCTGTGGAGCTGCATGTTCAGAGCTCAGTGGATATTCCCTGTGGAGTTTCATGTTCAGAGCTCAATGGATGTTCCCTGTGGAGCTGCAGGTTCAGAGCTCAGTGGGTGTTCCCTGTGGAGCTGCAGGTTCAGAGCTCAGTGGGTGTTCCCTGTGGAGCTGCAGGTTCAGAGCTCAGTGGGTGTTCCCTGTGGAGCTGCAGGTTCAGAGCTCAGTGGATGTTCCCTGTGGAGCTGCAGGTTCAGAGCTCAGTGGATGTTCCCTGTGGAGCTGCAGGTTCAGAGCTCAGTGGGTGTTCCCTGTGTTTTTGCAGGTTCAGAGCTCAGTGGGTGTTCCCTGTCAAGCTGCAGGTTCAGAGCTCAGTGGGTGTTCCCTGTGGATCTGCAAGTTCAGAGCTCAGTGGATGTTCCCTGTGGAGCTGCGGGTTCAGAGCTCAGTGGATGTTCCCTTTGGAGCTGCAGGGGCAGAGCTCAGTGGATGTTCCCTGTGAAACTGCAGGTTTAGAGCTCAGTAGATGTTCCCTGTGCAGCTGCAGGTTCCGTGCTCAGTGAAGGTTCCTTTTAGAGCTGCAGGTTCAGAGCTCAGACAATGTTCCTTGTGGAGCAGCATGTTCAGAGCTCATTGGATGTTCTACACTCACCGGCCACTTTATTAGATACACTTGTCCAACTGCTCGTTAACACTTAATTTCTAATCAGCCAATCACATGGCGGCAACTCAGTGCATTTAGGCATGTAGACATGGTCAAGACAATCTCCTGCAGTTCAAACCGAGCATCAGTATGGGGAAGAAAGGTGATTTGCGTGCCTTTGAACGTGGCATGGTTGTTGGTGCCAGAAGGGCTGGTCTGAGTATTTCAGAAACTGCTGATCTCCTGGGATTTTCACGCACAACCATCTCTAGGGTTTACAGAGAATGGTCCAAAAAGAAAAAACATCCATTTGAGCGGCATTCCTGTGGCGGAAATGCCTTGTTGATGGCCGGAGGTCAAAGGAGAATGGGCAGACTGGTTCGAAGCTGATAGAAAGGCAACAGTGACTCAAATAGCCACCCTTACAACCAAAGTAGCAGAAGAGCATCTCTGAAGCACAGTACGCGAACTTTGAGGCAGATGGGCTACAGCAGCAGAAAGACCACACCGGGTGCCACCCCTTTTTCAGCTAAGAACAGGAAACTGAGGCTCCAAATTTTGGGCCCAAGGCTCATCGAAATTGGACAGTAAAGATTGGAAAAAACGTTGCCTGTTCTGATGAGTCTCGATTTCGTTCGGGCAACATTCGATGGTAGGGGTCAGAATTTGGCGTCAAACAACATGAAAGCATGGATCCATTCTCCCTTTTATCAAGGGTTCGGGCTGGTGTGGTGGTGTCATGGTGTGGGGAAATTTTCTTGGCACTCTTGGGCCCCTTGGTCCCAAATTGAGCATCGTTGCAACACTTGTTGAATCTATGCCACGAAGAATTGAGGCAGTTCTGAAGGCAAAAGGGTTCCAACCCGTTACTAGCATGGTGTACCTAATAAAGTGGCCGGTGAGTGTATGTGGTTCTGCAGGTTTAGAGCTCAGTGGATGTTCCCTGTGGTTCTGCGGGTTCAGAGCTCAGTGAATGATCCCTGTTGAGTTGTAGGTTCAGAGCTCAGTGAATGTTCCCAGTGGTTTTGCAGGGTCAGAGCTCAGTGGATGTTCCCTGTAGTTCTTCAGGTTCATAGCTCAGTGGATGTTTCTTGTAAAGCTTCAGGTTCAGAGCTCAGTGGATGTTCCATTTAGAGCTGCAGGTTCAGAGCTCAATGGATGTTCCTTGTGGAGCTGCAGGTTTAAAGCTTAGTGGATGTTCCTTGTGAAGCTGCATTTTCAGAGCTTAGTGGATGATGCTTGTGGAACTGCAGGTTCAGAGCTCAGTGGATGTTCCTTTTAGAGCTGCAGGTTCAGAGCTCAGTGGATGTTCCCTATAGTTCTGCATTTTCAGAGCTCAGCGGATATTCTCTGTGGAGCTGCAGGTTCAGAGCTTAGTGGATGTTCCATGTGGAGCTGCAGGTTCAGATCGCAGTAGATGTTCCATCTTGGTTGTCTGTTCTTCCCTTTTGTGAATGCTCTAACCTGTGTTCTCCATGTCTCAACTCCCCTGCTTCTCTATCTTTCAGTTGTTGCATAACTATGCAATCTCTGAGACTTCCTCTGAGATACATAACTTGCTTAAAAACATGCAGGTATAAGACCTATAAAGGCAGAAACAGTTTTTACAAAACATTCTCCATGGAGAACTAAATGGATTAACTTTGGTTAATGTTGGGTCACCACTGGTTAAGAGACCACATGGGGCTTCCACACAATATACACTACCGTTCAAAAGTTTCGGGTCACTTAGAAATGTTCTTATTTTTGAAAGAAAAGCACCGTTTTTTCAATGAAGTGAACATATATGTTAATGTGGGAAATGACTATTCTAGCTGTAAACATCTGGTTGTTGATGCAATATCAACATAGGTGTATAGAGGCCCATTCAACAACCATTTCTCCCGTTTCTAATGGGACATGTGTTTGCTAACTGTGTAAGAACTATTGGATATTTTGAACACCCTTGTTCAAGTATGTTAGCAAAGCTGAAAACAGTTTTTTCTGATTAGACAAGCTATAAAACTGACCTTCCTTTTAGCTAGTTGAGAATCTGGAGCATTACATTTGTTGTTTTGATTAAACTCGCAAAGTGGCCAGAAAAAGAGAAATTTCATGTGAAACTCGACAGTCTATTCTTGTGCTGAAAGGTGAAGGCTATTCCATGCGAGAAATTGCCAAAAAACTGAATATTTCCTAAACGGGGAGTACTAAATCCCTTCAGAGGAGGACAAAACAGGCTCTAACCAGAGTAGAAAGAGAAGTGGGAGGCCCCGCTGCACAACTGAGCAACAAGACAAGTACATTAGATCTCTAAGTTGAGATATCGATGCCTCAAAGGTGCTCAACTGGCAGCTTCATTAAATAGTACCTGCAAAACGCCAGTGTCATCGTATATAGTGGAGAGTCGACTCCGGGATGCTGGCCTTCAGGGCAGAGTGGCAAAGAAAAAGCCATACTGAGACTGGCTAATAAAAGGAAAGAATTTTTAATATGGCTAAAGAAACACAGAAAATTGACAGAGGAAGATTGGGAAAAAAATTTTTATTGGACAGACGAATCGAAGTTTGAGGTGTTTGGATCACACAGAAGAACATTTGTGAGACGCAGAACAACTGAAAAGATGCTGAAAGAGTGCCTGACGCCATCTGTTAAGCATGGTGGAGGGAATGTGATGGTCTGGGGATGCTTTGGTGCTGGTGGAGGGAATGGGATAATCTGGGGTTGCTTTGGTGCTGGTGGAAGTCATGTGATGGTCTGCGGTTGCTTTGGTGCTGGCGAAGGTCATGTGATTGTCTGGTGTTGGTGCTGATGGAGGTCATGTGATGGTCTGGGGTTGGTGCTGGTGGAGGTCTTGTGATGCTCTGTGGTTGCTTTGGTGCTGGTAGAGGTCATGTGATGGTCTGGGTTTGGTGTTGGTGGAGGTCTTGTGATGCTCTATGGTTGCTTTGGTGCTGGTAGAGGTCATGTGATGGTCTGGAGTGGCTTTGGTGCTGGTGGAGGTCATGTGATGGTCTGGGGTTGCTTTGGTGCTGGTAAAGTGGAAGATTTGTACAAGGTAAAAAGGATTTTGAATAAGGAAGGCTATCACTCAATTTTGCAACGCCATGTCATACCCTGTTGGGGGCACTTGATTGGAAACAATTTCATACTGCAACAAGACAATGACCCAAAGCCACCTCAAAATGATGCAGGAACTATTTAGGGAATAAGAAGGCAGCTGGTCTTCTATCAGTAATGTAGGGGCAGCGCAGTCACCACATCTCAACCCCAATGAGCTGTTGTGGGAGCATCTTGACCGTATGGTCCGCAAAAAGTGCCCATCAAGCCAATCCAACATGGGGGAGGGGCTTCTGGACGCAGGGGGTGAAATTTCTCCAGATGACCTCTGCAAATTAACAGCTAGAAGCCAAAGGCCTGCAATGCTGGAATTGCTGCAAAGGGAGCGACAAAAGCAAAGTCTGAAGTAGAAAATTATTATTTCAAATAAAAAATCCTTATTTCTCACCTTATCGATGTCTGGACGACACTTCTATTCATTTTGCAACTCATTTGATAAATAAAAGTATCAGGGAAAACACTAAATTGTCTGGGTGACCCCAAACATTAGAACGGTAGTGTAAGAACCTTTGCAGTCCTGTGATTGCTAACATCTGTTCACCAATAGAAGGGAAGATCTGCATAGACCTTCACTCCAGAGATAACATTAAGTAGCATCCCCTCTGACCACCATAACTCTGTCCCACTGTCTCTTTTCTGCTCTACTCCTGATCTCAGGGAGGCCGGGGATAGTCTGGAGACCTCTGAGTAGAATTATTTTTCTACAGGAATAACCTAGAGTCAGTCCTTTTCTAGAATCTCTGACCTGCAGTCCGCCAACTCGAAATATGTCACATAAGAGCAAAATGAAAATGAATTATGTTGTTAACCGAAAAGATGATTATAGACCTATATATACAATGTAACTGCTGAGTCCATCAAAGTGATTTATAGGCTGAAGTAATGAGGTGTTATCGGCAGTGTTTCCATGGACCGGTGTCTTTATATTGTGGAGATCACCGGGGAGCGGTGTCTGTGAATGGCGGATAATTGTACATATGGTGGAAGTAAGACTCAGACCTTCTCTCTGAATGAGCGCTTGTCATCTCAGCAGGCTAACAATATGGCACCATATTATTTTTTTTACCACCATCTGTACTTTTTACGCCATTTAGTGCAAGAAATCCCAACTTCCAGTGACATCCATTTATTTTTATTGCCCACCGTCACAAATTCATTTACTTTACTTCTAATGGAATTATTAAAACTGCACAAAAATGTATAGAATGTTTGCACGGTAAACCCTGGATCCAGAGTCATGATTACTATCTATAAAGAGAGGGGAATCCCTCTGACAGATCCTCCTGTCAGGATACAAAAGTAGGAGAGGAATTCCTCTGGATTACTTCAGAGCTAAAAAGAATAGTTATAAGGAGAGACAGTGTCAGACCGGGGTGTCTGGGGCCCACTAGTGGAACTGACTCTTAGGGCCCACTAGTGGAGTTGGCTCTTAGGGCTTATCAATGGAGTTGATTCTTGTGGCCTACTGGTAAAGCTGATTCTTGGGGTCCACCAGTGAAGTTGAGCCCAGCAGTGGAGTTTATTTTTGGGCCTACCAATGGAGTTAACTCTTGGAACCCACCAGTGGAGTTAATTCTTGGGGCCCACTAGTGGAGATAATTCCTGGGTCCCACCAGTGAAGCTGATTATTGGGGCCCAGCAGTGGAGTTTATTCTTGGTATCCACCAGTGAAGCTGATTCTTGGGGCCCACCAGTGGAGTTGATGCATGGGCCCAACCTGTGGAGCTGATTCTTGGGACCCACCAGTGGAGATGATTCTTGGGGCCACCAATGGGGTTGACTCTTTTGTCCCACCAGTGGAGTTGATTCTTGGGGCACGCCAGTGGAGATGATTCTTGGGGCACACAAGTAGAGATGATTCTTGGGGCCAACCATTGATTCCTTGGTCCCACCAGTGTAGTTGATTCTGGGGTCCATCCAGTGGAGTTGGTTCTTGGGGCCCACCAGTGGAGTTGAATTAAGGTAAAACTTGGTGAAAATGTCAGGAAGAATGTTTGGAAGAATGTGGGGGAAAATGTTGAAAATGTTGGTGAAAATTTGGGAGAAAGATAGTTTAAAATGTTGATAAAAATGCTGGCAAGAATGATGCAATAAATGCAGTGGAAAATGTTGGAAAAATATAAACATGAATTGAGGGAAAAATGTTGGTGGAAGTGGTGAAAGAATGGGTGAAAATGTGGTGAAGTCTGGAGGAGACATGGGAGAAAATTTTGTTGGAAGATGAAGAATGAGGGAGAATGATGGAGGGGGAAGAGAAAAAGAAAAAATATTATGGATAAGAGAAAGGATTCAACATAAGGACTTGCACCAGTAAGAATGAGGAGGGTACTGGTCCACCTGTCCCTCCAGCCGTAACAGACCCGTCATCCGCAGTAGAGGGTGGGTGTACGCAGCTATGCAAATATAGGGGATAGATCTTCCAAACCACCACGAGTTGCTAGCTGTGAGGAAGATCAGCGCTGCTTCCTGGAGAATCTCAAGAGAGACGACCAATCAGTCACCATAGAGGAGAAGGAGATATAGTTATCCTTTTAGAAGCAGAGGCATGGACTTTCTGCCTTCTGAGGTCAAAGGATAGGAGTAAAAAGTGCCAGACAACCTCCTACAGCCGGGCAAGCAGCATCTAGGAAGAAGGCAGCCCGTCTCAGATGGGTAGGCAATGAAGCAAGTCAGCAAAGATCAAAGGTGGTGGAGCTCCTATTTGGGATGGAGTTCAGGGCATCAGACATCTTTGCATTGATACAGTCTACTGGGTCTCCAGTATATGACATGAGCTTTATGTGGTCCGAGCGTCTCAAACTCTTTTGGTCCCGTTACGAGTAGTGTTGAGCGATTATTATCAACAAAGTTGAAATCGGCACAGTTATTATACTGATTGAAATTTTTAGATCATGCGATAATTTAGGTTAAAATCTGTGCATCATCTATTAAGATCGCGCCTTTTTCGGCGCTTCCTGTAATTTTGGCGGCCAGCAAAATCAGCTTACAGAATAGAGCAGGGTGAGAAGGTGGGGCGACGGCATGACAGGGATCTGGATGGGTTGCGCTTGGCTGGAAAAATCACCTGACATCGTTTTTCATAGAACAGCCCTTCCTGTTCAGCATCAGTGTCTCTCAGTGTCTCAGAGCAGAAGGACGTGCGCTCTGCCTGTGTCCAAACAGCTCAGCGAAATGATTCTATTTCTTCACAGAGAAAACTCTACTGTCAGCTGTGATCCTTAAGACTTAGTTAGATCAGAGATTTGAAGATTTTATGTAGCTAGGTAGAGAATGTTAAAGGAGCATCTACCGCTGTAAAGTCACAGGGGGAGCGAGGGGGTGGGGGGGGGGGGTCCCCCGCGGGCGAAAACAGACAAGCTCTATAAAGAATATGGATAAAGTTCACCAAGACTTAGGGGCATTTTTGATCGGCTTTTCCCCCGTTTTTTGGCGTATACTGCTCCTAACAGCCGAACCCCGCTGTCGTCGCGGGGTTAGTGTTAGGGCAGTGTTCCCCACTAATTGGGGAAAAGAAAAAAAAAATTAAAATAATAAAATATGTTAATTCTTTTTTTGTTGACCCTATATTGATCCTTGGCTAACAAAAAAATAAAAAATAAACATGTTTTATTGATTTATATTTTTTTTTCGTTCCCCCAATTTTTATTCATTTTATTTTAACTCGGGACCACTTCTATAGTCTTATAATTTGATTTCGGCCCGTGTACAGTTTGTTTTCAGTTTGCATTAGAAAAACCATAGGAGCGTCGCTCACTCTCCCATGGCCCAAAAAAGGCGCCTTTTTTTAATTACCCAATCACAGAGCGTGTCAAAATTTTCTTTTCCCCTAGAACTCTATGAAAAAAGTGCTCGCGCTCTGTTTGGCTATGGAGAGCCCCCGCTTCAACCAACAGCTGTTTCTGCATTTTTTACTGTATTTTGAACTGTCCCCCCCCTTGGGAATATGATTGGTAAATTTTTTTCCCCTAGGATATAATGGGACATTTCGCTCCTATTTGATTGGTCATTTCTTTCCTGGGTTTTTAATGGGAATTGTCGTTTCCTTTTTGTTTGGGCGGGTTTATGCCGCCCAATGAGAATGTTAAAACAATTTGAATTACTGTTTTTTGGGGGGCATTCTCTCTATTGAAATTTCCCCTATGTAGCGGGGGTCTCGGCGAAAAAGCGTTTGTTCGGGTTTTTAAACTGTTTATTTGTATAAAGGGGTTCGGTCTTTATTGATAATGTTTAACACTTAATAAAAATGATTTTTTGATTAATACTTCATGCCGCACGGCGTGGGCCCGAGATTTCAGGCGCCCAACTTTTTTTTGACTATAAGGGGAGAAGTAGCTCGCGCTCTGATTGGTGGGATATCAAGCCACCGTTTTGTCAGCAATCAGTCTTTTCTGTCTTTTTACTGTTTTTGAACTGTCCGCCTTTGATTTTGATTGGCCCAAAACTTCTCCATAGGTTTTAAAAGGGGGACTTTTCGCTTTATTCTGTTTGGTTAATACTGTTTATAGGTTAGAGGGGCCCTGTCGTTTCCTATTTGTTTGGGTCCAAACTTCCCCCATAGGATATAATGGGTTTTTGTCGCCCCTATTTGATTGGCTGGCTTTGGGACCAATGAGAATTTTTTAAAACAATTTGAATTATGTATTTCCGGGCAATTCTCTCTATTGAAATTTCCCTATGTAGCGGGGGTTCGGCGAAAAGCGTTGTTTGGGTTTTTAAGGGCTTTTTTTGTAAAAAAGGGGTTCGGCTCCTTTTCTGTAATGTTTTACATTTAAATAAAATGATTTTTTGTTAAAATATTCTGCCGCACGGCGTGGGGCCCGAGATTTCAGAGGTCCATCTCCCCCTAGATATAAGGGGAAAAAGTAGCTCGCGCTTGATTGGCTGAGCTAGCCCCAGCCCCGCTAGCTCAGCCAAAACACCTCTTTTCAGCATTTTTACAGATTTTGAACTGTCCCGCCCTGGATCTGTTTTGGTCTAAAAATTCCATAGGTTTTAATGGTTCACTGTCGTCTATTTATTGGCCCGGGTTTTTGCCCATCATTAGAATAGCTTTCGGAATTTGGGGTTACTGTATTTTCGGCAAATTTTCAATATCCTAATTCTTTAAATTTGGATTTGGAAAAGGGTTTTTTTTATGTATTTTTTTTTTTTAAAGGTTTCGCTCTTTTCCCGAGAATGTTTAAGCCCTTTTTAAAGGCGATTTTGATTATACTCCGCACCGACTGTGGAATATTTTTCCCCTGTTCCCCGCCCGTCTGATCGGAACTGTTTTTCGGGCAGTTCCCGACTGCGCCCATGTCCCGCATGTGCCCCACACACTGGGGAGGGCAGGGAACTTTTCCCCCCATGTATGAGTGCGTACCTCGGCGGGAATCATAGGGGCAGCCCGCATGCCCTCGGTCCCCCCACTGCGCCTAACACATGGGGAGGCGCGGCGGATTTTCCCCGCATGTAGACCCCACTCCCCCGGCGCCGAATCATAAACGCAGCCCGCACTGGCCTCGGACCCGCACTGCGCCTAAAACCTGGCGAGGGGCAGCGGACTTTAATTGTATGTATGAGCGGCCCCGGCCCCCAAAATCAGGCGCAGATTCCGCGGAAAAGGCGGAAAAGGGGCGCCCCCACCCGGCGGGGGGTTTATACTGTGGCCCCTTTTTTGTAACATTGCACGCAATGCTTTATTATTAACAGTTTTTTTATTGAAATATTTCCTGGTATTGGGACCTGAATCATATTAGGAAAACATCATTTTTAGTAATGCAGGTTCTTTGTTTGGTGCAAAAAAATCCCCTTTTATTATGTATATATTTTAGTTTAGGTGTTCTTTTCAATTTTGCCCATTCCAGCTTTGTTGATATAGCCACCATGCAGTTAGAATCCAGCAATTTTGTAATTACCATAGGTGAATTGATAGGTGCCAAAAATACCTTTTATTATCCGAATACATTAAAGTACGTGTTTTTTCATTTTTTTTGCGCATACGCTTTTTTTCATTGAGGCACTTGCACAAAAATTAAACAGAATTTTGTAGTCCCCACAGGTAAAATTAAAAGGGTTTCCAAAAATACCTTTTATTATCCGAATAATTACAGTACTGTTTTTTGCACTTTTGCCCAGTCCAATTTGTTGATAGAGCCCCTTGTAGTTAAATTTGAATAGCAATTGTGTATTTCCCACAGGTGAATTGATGGTGCCAAAAAAATACCTTTTATTACCCAAAATACTTTTACAGATACGTTTTTTTTTCACTTTTGCCACTACGCTTTGTTCTTGAGGCACCTTGCACTTAAAGTGAATACAGCAATTTTGTATCCCCACAGGTGAATTGATAGGTCCCAAAAAAATAAATTTTATTATCCAAATACATTACAGATAGTGTTTTTTCCACTTTGGCGCGGGCCCCTTTTTGTAGCTATTTTGCATTTTAAATTTGAATAAGCAATTTTGTAGTCCCCACAGGTGAATTGAAAGTCCCAAAAAAATACCTTTTAATATCCTATACTTTTCAGCGGGTTTTTTTTTCACTTTTGGTCAGTAAAGCTTTGTTGATAATCACTTTGCAGTTAAATTTGAATCCAGAAATTTTGTTTTTGATTTAGGGATTTGAGAATAGCTGTGTTTTGCAGTCTTTTAATAAAGATTTTCCAAAAAATCTTCCTCCCTTCAAAAATTTTTATATTTCTGAACAGGGAGCGAAATTCAGGTGGTAAGCGAGAAAAGAGGGGGGGGGGGGTAGGACATGGGGGTAGAGGCAGAAAAAGGTGCCCCTTCCAGTGCGGGCGACAACACCCCATGCCAGCGGATGTCAGTTTCGGACCGTCAGGTTGTCATGCTGGGGCAGGGCCCCCGTGAATTATTAAAGAAAAGCGTCGCCAATCTTCTTCAGTGGTTAATGAACCCGCTCCCGCAGTCTTACCTCCTGTCCCGCAGTCCGGCCCCAAAGGGCGTCATCCATCACCCCCATCCGTCCAACAAAGCGCCCAAAAGTCAACTCGTGTACCCCACCACTGTGGATAACCATTTTCTGAAGACCTCTTTGATGAAAAATCGGGGTTTGGGGGTTTTTTAAAGGCATGTTAAAAGAAACAAAAGGCCAAAGAGGTATTTTGTTACTTTGACGCCCCGTTATGATGCCCCAGAGGGGGAGAAGGAACCGGTCAATCGGCAAAAATCCCGGGGGGTCGGCAACGCCTTTCAGTCCTATTGCTTGTGCCCGCAGGGGTCCGGATGCAGAATATAAAGGGAAACAAAGCACCCGTGTTGATGATGGATGACGACATTTTCGGATCCCAAATGGTCTTTTCAGCAGAATTTGTTGCTAGCGTTATCACTGGAGAGGGGGAAAACGTGGGGGAGTGTCCGTACAGGGTTTCCCCCCAAAAAGGGGGAGGGCGGTCGAAAAAGTCCCCGGGTATATTCCCCCAGCCACGGACAGCGCAAACCTGCTCCTGTTATCGCCGTCAAAAAGGTCCCGGACCCCTAAGCCCGGGCCTTCTTTGAGCAAGCCCTTTATTCCCCAGCATTCATATGGCCCTTTTCCAAAATGCTTTAAATTTAGGCAAGAACCTTAGGGGGTTAACCACCCCAACATGTCTAGTCAATGACGAAGCATGAGTTGAAATAAGGCAACCTTGGCCAAAAAAAGGCCGACCGACGGGCCCCAACCACTGTCACACCCTCTGTCTCCGCCTCCTCCTCCTCCGCCACACCAACGTTCTCAGCTGCCCATGTTTCAGAGTCATGACAGGGGTAGCCTCCCCTTCAGCCTACACCGTCGCCCGAGTACCACCAGCACCACGAGAGACCCATCCTACCCCCCTTCTCTCCGCCAGTTTGATGACCTGACGCCGTAAAGGGGCCCAGCCCTAGCAGCCAGCCTTCTGTTTCCAGGTTTGGGAGCAGAAGAAACACTTTAACCAAACCACCCCAAAAGCCAAAAGCCTGAATGTCGGCATTGCCAGGGTTTTGGCCTTGGAAATGGTTGCCCTTTCCGTTTTTGGGGGAAAAAAAGATGGGTTCCACCACGTCATGGCCCTTGCCTGCCCCCAATACCACATGCCGAGCAGGCATTTCTTTGCCACACAAGCCATCCTGCCCTGGCCATCCACGTGTCATCTAAAAAATCAAGCGCCGTGACTGCATCTCTGTCCGTAAAAGTCCATCTGACCACCGACACATGGACTAGTTTAAACCCCGGCCAAGGCCCCAAAATCTCTGTGATGGTTCACTAGGTGAGCTGGGTGGATGTCTCTGGGGTGACGGTGGCTCTCAGCTCGGCGCACGCTCTTCAAAAAACCCCAGGGATGGGTTTCAGGGTTCTTTCCCAAGGTCCCCTGGTGGCATCACGTGCCCAGAAAAAAGCAGGCCGTGTTGAAATTAATTTTGTCTTGGAGACTGTCCACACACAGGTCAGGAGCTGTGGACGGCTCTCCGTAACGAGACCGAGCGCTGGCCAAGAACCTTGTGCCAGGCAAGGTGGTGTGCGATAACTGGCGAAATCTGCGCCCGCCGCCCTTAAGATCGGTAGGCTGGAGCACATCCCTTGCCTGGCACTGTCATGAACCTTGTCGTCCAGAAATTTCTAAAGAGTACCCGGGTCTGGACTGCCTGCTGAAGAAGGCTCGAGGTTTTAAGTTCCCCACTTCCGCCGTTCGCACCCTGCTTCGTCCCGCCTGGCTGTGTTGCAGCGTCAGCTCGGCCTCCCGTCAACCGTCTCATTGTTGACGTGGCAACACCTGGAACCCCCAAACCCTCCACATGCTCCAGCGATTGTGGCAGCAGAGCAAACCCAAATTACGCTTTAAAAGGGGGAAAACAGGGCCTGACAAGAAGCGGTGGGGACCTTGGGGGTGTTGACCCCCGAGAGTGGGGGCGGGTGGAAAGACTTGCCCCATCCTTGCCGTTTTGAAAAACCCCCCAAAAATGGTCAGGGGGCAGAAAAATTCCCTTGTCAGCATGAGCTTTTTTGGGTGATCTTAGTTCGGGAACAAAATCTTTGGACACTTAAAAAAAAGGGCCCCGCCAGCGCGGAGGGGGGAGAGGACCAAATGGGGACACGGAGCCTTTCCCTCCGCAAACCCAACAAGGCCGACAGTTTCAAAATTTTTCATGGGTCTTCATTAGGCAAGTGGTTCGGGGGTCCAGGGCTAGTCCCCGGGTGGCGCAAAGCTCCCCAGGGGGCATCATCTCAGGCAAGTGGGGCTGTGTTGAAGCTGTCCCGGGAGGAAGCGGGAAAGGAGGAGGGAGGTATTCCTAAAAAACCCCGCCGTTTCCCCGACTCCCCCCCCGGGAAAAGAGGTTGGCGCGAATTTGGGGCGGGGAGGAAGATGGGGGAAGATCAGTTTGCTAGTGCCCCCGACCCAAGGTTTGGGGAAAATTCAAGGCCCCATTCTCACATAAATGTTTGGGAAAGCTCCTTTTTCCCCAAACATGATCCTTGCTTTAAAGGGCCCATCAAAATGAACAACAGTTACTGGGTGCCACCCCCCCTGGTTTCCCCGGTACAAAAAAAAAAAACTCAGAAAATTTCCTTCCACCCACCCCCCCAAATAAAAAAGTAAAATGCGGGAAATGGAGCCCTTTTTGATTGATAAAGGGGGAGACAACTGCTGCCCCACGTCGCTGATGTTTTTTCCAAACCGGGGACTTTTGAGGAACGTAAAGCGGGCCCCAACAGTTGGTGCCAAGTAGCCGTAGGGGGGCAGCAGAAAGGCAGCGGAAAGGGGGAACCCAAATGGGGGGACCTCTGGAAATTTTTTAATTTACCACCTCCCCAAACCCGCATGCAATGCAGGGCACACACCCAAACCCACAGAGACCAGTTTAAAGATCAGTGCAGGGCTATCTGGTTCAACACCGATGTTTTTGGGATGTGTTCCGGACCCAATAGACTAAATGGGGATCCCAAAAAGGACGAAAAGGCCCGGGGCTCGCTCGCCACGCCCTTTGAGGGGGTTTGGGCCTGCCCAGCAGCCACGTCATAAACATATCTCCACACCCAGGAGGTTTATTAAAAAAAAAACGCATCCAGCTTTCCCAAATAAAAATGGATCGTTTGAAATTTTTATCAATATGAATTTAGCAATGGATCCTTATGATTTTGTGGCCCCCAAATTTCCGGGGGGTCAGATTAGTTTTCCGGGTCTAAATTTCCCATTCCTCTTTTAAAAAAGAAAAGGGCCCTTAAAACTTTTTTTTTAAATTTAAAATTTCTTACTGCAATTTTTTTTTTTTTTCCCAAAAAGTTTTATTTTCTTGTTTTGCTGTGAAAGACTGTAAAAGACAGCAAGGGTTTTCATGACAACGCCGTATTCCCATTTATCACTTTATTTTAAAAGTTTTCGCTTTGTCAATGGTTTTGAGGCATGTTGCTGTAAATACAGTATAATTATGGTCCTTTGGAACAGAAATTTGGCTTTTAAGTGGCATTTCCCCCCTCCAATTTTTAAAGGGGCTGAAATCATATTTATAATTTTTGAGGTAGTTGCTTGAGTACAGCAATAATCATGGTCCTTTGGGAAAGAAATTGGCTTCTAAAGGGATTTCTCCCCCACAATTTTTAACAGTGGGTGAGAAGTATTTTTATAATTTTTTGGGGCATGCTGCTTTGAAATGCAGCAATACTACAGGGCCTATTATAAAAAAAATTTTTTTTTTTTCTAACATACATTGTTCTTCAAATTGTCCAAATGGCTCAAGGTCATGCTTTGAATTTTTTGGGGGGTTTTGCGTGAATCACTATACACAGGTCCTATTATAAAAAAATGTTGTTTTAACAGACATTTGTTCTTCCCAATTTTTCCAAAGTGGCTCAAGGGGGCTGCTTTGAATTTTTTGGGGGGATTTTGCTTGACATGCAGCTGTACTACAGGCCTATTATAAAAAAATGTTGTTTCTAAAAAAATTTTTCTTCACAAAGTCAAAAGTGGTCATGGGGGCATGTTTTGAATTTTTGGGGGATTTTCTTTACATGCACAAACTACAGGGTTTTCCCATTTTAAAAAATGTTTTTTCTAACAGACTTTGTTCTCACAATTTTCAAAAGGGGCTCAAGGTGATGGTGCGCAGAAACAGGAATAGGTAGGACACTGTTAAATGGGCACATATTCCAAAATGAATTGTTTTTTTCAAAATCTTTACAACTATCAATCCCCGTATTGAGCACCCCTTTAATACAATTAAAAAAAAGAAAAAAAAGACTGGTCGATCACCTATTTTTAAAAAAATTTTTTTCTAGAATTAAAATACTAAAAAACTTCAGTACAAAAAAAGCTGGTAAAAAAAAAAACCTCTGAATTGTAAAAGGGGGTACGGGAAAAATTGACCCGATGATTATTCAGGGACTGGAGTATGGAGCAAAAGGCGGGGAAAAAAGTACAGAGACAATTTCCTCCAGCATTATAAAAAAAAAGAAAAAAAAA
>JAODAL010013516.1:0-91015 GCA_025379985.1 Phyllomedusa bahiana
CAGGTCTGTGCTACAGGAAAACCCGTACTTGGGGACCCATCGGGGAGAGATTTGAAAAAGGTCTGTATCTATAGCAACCCTGGGGTTGGGGAGCCTACGGAGAGAAAAGAACAGGTCTGTTTTCTATTTCAACCTGAGAAACTGATGCAGTCCATACGAGGGGATATCAAAGGAAATAGGGTTTGGACAATGGGTTTTTTGGACAATATTGCAAAAAGACTTTTTTTAACAAGGGTTTTAACAAAAAAAAGCAACCTTGTAGTGAGAAAAAACCCCTTTAAAACTGATTTTTGGGCCCATAGACTTTTTAAGGGGAGTTTTCTAGTCATGCTCCCGTACCTGGGGAAAAATCACTTGGGAGGAAGACAGAAGGGGGGGCTGTTTAATTCCTCTTGTGGGGTTTTGTTTATCTATACCCCATTGGGGTCTCCTTTCATTTGAAACCCCCTTTGGGGGTAATAATGAGGAGGAAACCCTGAGAAACTTTTTTACAAAAAAAGGAAGTGTGAACAAATTTTTAGGCTTAATTTCCAAATTTAAAAAAATGAAGGGCTTTAAAAATCAATAAAAATATTAAAGTTGGGTTTGAAAAAAAAAAAAAAAACCCTAAACCAAAAAAAATTCCTAAAAAAAAGTGGGTTTTTCATAAAAATGTGAGTTTTAAAAAATTTTAAATTTTTTTTTTCACCTTTTAAAAGGACTTTATTGGGAAAAAAACATAAGAAAACCCCCTTGAATAAAAAGGGATAATCATGGGGAAGGTTTCATCCATAAAATAAAACCCAAAGAAAGGAAATAATTTAACGTGCGGGATTTCCGCACCAAAATAGCCTTTGAAACATATGATATCAAGGGCTGTGACATAAAAATTTGGGAACAAACATATATAAAAATGGGGCCCCTTCCCCTTGGCCCCCCTCGAATTGGTAGCATTTTTTGAAACCAAAAAGTCATTTTTTTTATGGGCCTTCCCTTTAAAAGAAAACCGCCGATGGGATTAAAGGAAATTGGGATAAAAAACATTTTCGATTTTCAGAGAAACTCAATGAAACTATCAGGCTGATTGGGGGTTTTTTGCTGATACCCCGGAAAGGAGGGGAAAAAAACTCTATGAAAAACCTGGAGAAAAACCGTTGGGTTTTGTAGGACCTTGAACAAGCAATGGATGGCTCAAACCAAAAATCCATATCTTAAGGACTTCCAAAATAAAGGGGTGAGGAAAAAAATATTTCCCTTACATTTTTGATTATTTTAACGGTCCCCCAAGCTGCTATAAAGGTTTTAAAATGAAAGGGGGGTTTTGCAAATTTTTCCCCCCCAAAATATGGGGGAAAAATTGAAAAACTGGGCCACCTTATAATGAAAAAAGTATATCCCCGGTTAATGGTGGGGGCCAAAATTAGAGAAAAATTGTGGGAGATTTGTCCAAAAACCCGCGGCCCCATTTGGGAAAGTTTCTCAAATTTCAGGCCAGCTTCACCCGAAGTTTAATGAAAAATAAGATGTAAAAATACAAACCAAAAAGTTCGGCAAGGGTTTTTAAAAAAAAAATAGCCCAAAAGGGTTTTTTTTATCCCTTTGGTAGGTCTCCAAAATTCTTCAGTGCGTGTCACTTTTGTGTCCCCTATCCATGGGGGGCCCCCCTTTTACATTGGGTTGTTGGGGCTCATGTCACAAAGGAAAGCCTTGAACTTGACAAAGAACCTCCAGCTCTTTCCTGTAAATGCTTGTTAGGGTATAGTAATGGTATTTCTATGTGCAGTCACAGTGGGGGGAATTTATTTAGACCTGTGCACACATCTTAATACATTTGATGCATCTTTTGGAAGTCCATACAGCAGAAACTGAAAGCTATGCCAATGTGGAGAGCTGAGAAAGTCATGGTTTTTCCCACTTGCACATAAATTAGTGAATTGTATACCTTAAAAAAATGTAATTTCAACATTAAAGGGGTTTTACCAAGAAGTGATTTCCTCACCGAACGGGCTGAGCTGTCCTCTTGAGCCTTGAAAAAGGGGTGTTGTGTTTCTGTGTTTAAAAAAACAAGTGCCTCATCCATGATGTCATCGCTCCACCTCCCATGTACGCTCCCGAGGCTGATATTCAGTCTCTGTAGTTAAGCAAACATTGTTTGGCTAGACCACAGAGGATAACTGTATTGTGCACAAGCTCTACAGGTTTTGTTTTCTCCCTCTTATCTGCTCAGGAGAGAAGATAAAATCCAAGCAGGCAGTATTTCAAGAATTGCTGCAGAGGGCCTGAGCAGGGAGTGTCTTCATGTTTACTCACATAATTACATTACAACCAGCAGATTCTCTATACAGCAGACATATGCTTTGTTCTCCCTCTCCCTTCATGTGCCCTGCCATCAAATAAGAAGTGCAAATAACACAAGGTCGTAGCTAATGTAAACAGTCAGGAAACTAAGGGCATCTAAGCAAGGCTGCAGCTCTCAGAGGCTACACTTTTTTTGTTATCACATATATTTAGAAAAGTGATTAAATACCCATTTTGGAGGATCCCACGTCAACATTAGATCGTGGCAAAACCCCTTTAATAAGTTGCCCCCAATGTGTCCCTAAACTATGTACACATACCATATGTACAAGCACTGGTATACATAATAAATGCCAGTAGAATATTCCTCAATTACTAAGTATCCTCATAACCATACATAACCACTTGCTATATAAATATATACATTTATTTGCCATGTCTCTTTGTATTTTTGTGTTCATCTATGACCTTAATGAATACATATATTTCATTTGCTTGTCACTGCAAAATAAAATAAAATGAAAACCGAACAGTAACTTACAGCCATTACAAAATGGTAGTTATGGAAAGTACCAATTGTCCTGCAAAAAAAAAGAAACCACAAGACGGATGCAAAAATTAAACTGTACCGTAATGAGATAAAACGTGAGACATTGTATGGCCCTAAAGCCCAAGGGTTTGACAGTCTATAAGGGAATAAACCTTGATGAGCTTTTATTGATTAACCTATTGCATGTCTCTTGCTAGGACTCTGTGCCACATGTGGAAGACCTTATAAAGAAACAGGAGGAATTTGAAAAGATGCTAGCAGCCCAAGAGGAGAAATTTGAGATGCTGAAGAGAAAAACTAAGGCAAGTATTTGCGTTATTTAAACTACACTTGTCTTGTATAGTTAATCTGAGAGAAATCTAGTAGATGCTGAGAGAAAATGTGTGGCTGGCTCATATCACAATGCACCAATGACTAGGTTAACATAGTGACAACCGTGGAGGTGTCAAACACAAGCACCGACGGCTTCATTAATAGAGCGATAGACACACGACGGTCTATAGCTTCTTTATTAGCTATGGTTTTTAGTAAATAGTGACCAAAATATATTTTGGATGTTAGATAGAAACAAATAATCGTACTAATTTGCTGCCAGCAAGGCCTATTTATGCAAAAGGAAGTCAGTACATCTCCTGGAAAGAACATCCCTTAAAACACAACCTTAATTTCACAGAATAACACTAGCTCACTAGCAGAAACAGAAGACAGGCATTGGGCGATGTAAGTAAGACGTGCTAGGATTCTGTCTCTTGGCTTCTCATATATCTAAAGCTCTGCACACAACTGCAGGACACCTATGCTGATGAGGCCGATCTTGCACTGGAGCCTAGACTGATGTACCCTACTGCATCCTTTAGTGATAGGAAAAAAAGGCACGCTAAACATCCAAAGGGGGGCTTTCATGCGGTGCGTTTTTTGGTGTGTTTATTTTGCAGAAGTGCCCAGCATTAATTGCACACCACAAAACACACTGTGTGAAAGCACCCAAACAGTAAATAACCTACTTTTACCAGCTTCATTCAATAAGCATCAGAAATAAGTGTGGGGAAGTTGATTTCCAGGACACATCTATTTGTCATCTTCTCTCACCTGCGGTCTTCAGCCTTCCAAATGTTGTACCCCTTTTTTACATGTCCTCAATTTTTTTCATTGATTTTTTTTGCATTAGGATAATAGGACATACTATTAGTTTGCTTATACTCTTGGTGTGAGCAGATTAAAGGGGACTCAGGGCTACTCCCCACGGCACAGGTTTTCAGTCTAACAGACGGTTTTCGGATTTGAAAGCTGTCTGTAAACTGACGGTCCATCTTTTACATTGAGTGAAATAGAAAATCTGTTCAGCAGTCCCCACTGCACGGATTTTTCGCCGTTTTTTTTTACACCGCCGGCGTTCCTAAAAACATAGAACATGTTCATTCTTACGCCCGGTTCTCGGGTAGAACATGAACATGTGGGTGTGAAGGGGGAAGACATGAATCTGCAATCCGTGGACAAAATCCGTCCCCCTACGTGCTCAAAAAAGATAAAATACCGGTCGGAAAATCTGTCCAGTATTTTTTCTTTGCCGTGTGAACGCACCCTTATTTTTTTTATGACTGTATTTTTTATTAAAGATTTTATCAAGAAAAAAAGATACAAGACATTTGCAATGACTGGACACAACAACATACCGGTTCATATTCGCGAATAATACCCTGTAAGGTCCAGATACTTCAACAATGTAGGGAGCAAATAAATGTGTAGACCCCATATCAAGTGTAAAACGGTAAGCATTTCAAACGACACTCATATGACTAGAATGTAACTCCTTGTGAACATAGGGAGTTTAAAGGTAAAGTATGCATATAACCATGCAGCTTATAACTGTCATAACAAACCATGAGCCTTACACAGCCCATCCCAAGACAGTACATGAACCATACATATCCTAAACTAAACCTAATAGACAAGACAGACACAAGCGGGAGGGGGGGACATCACACATAGCCTGAAATGAGGAATCCCAGGGAACCTCTTCTTACTCCGAGGTAACCTCAGATATCATTAGATATAGCATAAACATCCCATGATGACCAAATTTGATTAAATCCGTCCAACTTATTGTGCACAGATGCTGTGAGATACTCCATGTTCCTAATGTCTCTCAATCGCCCATATAGCTCAGAGAGGCCTGGAGCCCTTTTGCTTTTCCAATGAGCCGGTATTAGGCAGCGAGCGGCCGTAAGAACATGCAGCATTAATTTGAGTGAGCATTTGGAGAGCTTGACTGGAAATAGATTGAAAAGGAAACACATTGGATCCATTGGCAGAATAATACCAAACAAATCATTAATAAACCTCTTAACTGCTGTCCAAAAATTTTGAATCATATGACAGTCCCAGAAGATGTGGTAGACAGTGCCTCCCGACATATCACAGCGCCAACATCTATCCGGAACTGCCGGATTTAATTTGTGCAACAAGGAGGGAGTATGGTACCAGCACATCAATATTTTATATATGTTCTCTTTATATGTTGTGCATTGAGAGGTCTGCGAAGCTCGTCCCCAGATGAGATCCCATTCCTCCACTGAGATATCTCTAGCTAGCAGTGCTTCCCACTTAGACATATATGCATGACGTGGTGGCTCATCTGGAGAGGGGGCTCAACAGAATATTATAGATTCCTGATATTAACCCCCCTAGTGGATGAGTTAAAACGTCATAGCTTCTCAAATTGGGTAGGGGTGAAAACCATCCTGGAACGCAGAATACATGTCATATAGTGGGAAATTTGCATGTAAGAAAAATAGCAACTAGCAGGCAACTCGTATTCTGCCTGAAGCGTTTGAAAGGGCTTGATGGACTTGGTTCTATGATCTACTATGTCGGCAAAGCGGAATAGACCTTTGTTAAACCACCACCTCATAGCCTGACCTCCCATTCCCTCTGAAAACAACGGATTGAACAGAAAGTTAGTCATGGCCGAGGAGGAAGAGCATAGTCCAAACTTACTTGCACACCGATGCCATATTTCTCTCGTAAGGGCCATAGGGCCTAGTAAAGCCCTGTCTAAAGGTGCATGGGATGTGGCCCACAGGAGGGAGTTAGGGTGCACAGGTGCTAGCCATAGCTTTTCAATTTCAAACCATATTGAATAGGCATATAGGGAGGACCAAGCAGGGATCCGCCTTAGCTGGGATGCCCAGTAATACCTAGGCAAATCCGGTACTGCTAGACCACCACTCTTCTTTCCTGCCATCATCACACTCCGTTTGATTCTATGTCGTTTGTTAGCCCATATAAACCTAAACATAGCTGATTGGAGAAGTTTTAAATCCCTCATTGGCACCCGCACTGGTAGAGTCTCAAAAAGATACAATAATTTGGGCAATAGGGACATTTTAAACGCTGAGATACGCCCAAATAATGATAGCGGCAACCCCATCCACTTGGTCATGGTTCTTCTAATTTCTTGGAAGACTTCGGGGAAGTTATGTCTATATAAAGACGAATAGGATGTTGTTAAATGTACTCCCAGATATTTAATATATGAAGTCTTCCAATTATATGGAAAATTGGCCATCAGAGAATCTACCATCGGTTGAGGCATGTTTATTGGCAATGCTTCTGTTTTTGCGGTGTTAATTTTATAGCCTGAGATGGTGCAAAACTCATTAAGCAATTTATGTAGGTTAGGAAGAGATATATGAGGTGATGTTAGTGTCAGTAAGATATCATCCGCAAAGAGAGACAACTTGAATTCCCTCTCCCGCAGAGAGACCCCATGAATGCTCGGATTGAGGCGGACAGCGGAGGCAAGAGGTTCCACGCACAGGGCAAAAATCAATGGCGAAAGGGGGCATCCCTGTCTAGTGCCATTCAGGATGGATATTATTGGAGACATATTATGCGGCAAGCGGATAGTTGCCGTTGGTTTTGAATATAAGGCCTTCAGTGCCTGAAGAAAGGGGCCACCAATTCCAAAGGATTGCAACACCGCGAACATGTAGGCCCAGCCGATGCGGTCAAATGCCTTTTCGGCATCAAGGCTTAATACTAAGGCTGATTGATTAGATTTATTAACCACATCGATCAGATAAATCCTACCTGGTCTTTATGGATAAGTCTGGGTAAAAGTATTGAGAGTCTATTAGCTAGTAGTTTGGTGAATAACTTTGAGTCTGCATTAAGTAGTGCTATAGGCCTGTAGCTAGAGACGTCCATAGGATCTTTATTTGGTTTAGGCAAAAGGGTGATATAAGAATGCAAAAAAGTAGAAGACAACTCCCCCCCCCATCCATCACATGATTATAAAGCTTTAGTAAATATGGTGATAATTCTGGGCTAAAAAACTGATAATATAGATACGTGAGGCCATCAGGACCTGGGGCTTTGCCATTGGGCATGGACTTCAAAGCTGCTTCCAGTTCCTCCATTAAGATCGGAGCGTTAAGGGAGTCCCTAGCTTCAGTCGAGAGACTCGGTAACCCACATGACTTTAAAAAGCGCCCTAGAATATGGGACCTAGCATCTAAATCCTTCGGGAGGGAGTCCGGAAGAGAGTATAATTCTGAGAAGTATTTAAAGAATAACTGAGCTATCACTTGCGGATCGTATGTCACCTGGCCCTTCGGATCTCGCAAAGCATATGGTGCTCTGTTGGATGCATCCTCTCTCAGCTGTCTAGCCAGGAGCGTGTGGGCCTTATTCCCCCATTCATAGTATCTCCTTCGTGTAAATACTAACATTTTCTCTACCTTACCTATAGCCAAGGATTTCAATTGTGCCCTCAGGTTAACTATTCTCCTCAGCAATGATTTAGACGGACGGTTGGCCAATGCAGCTTCTAAGGATGAAAGCTCACGCTGCAAGGACTCACTCTGTAGCTTAGCAGTTCTTTTTATCCTTGAACCTATAGAAATGCAAGAGCCCCGAATAACAGATTTGTGAACTTCCCACAGCGTGAGCGGGGAGGATACTGACCCCTCATTTAAAGAAAAATATTCCCTAATATGGGACCTTATCTCCTCCCTATATTGGGGTTTTTTAATTATACTCTCGTTTAGGCGCCAGTGACAGTTTCGTATTGGGGTGTTGTCTGTTTTAAGCATTAGGAATATAGGGGCATGATCTGACCAGGTGATTTGGGGAGGAGAGGCGGGAAAACAAAATAGGGGAAGGAACAGGAGGATGAAATGAGAGGATAATCATAGATATTTGGGGCTGCTACATGCCCAATAGGCAAGTGTTCTTTTTCAACAGCACGTAATCAAAACCGGTAAGAGTCAAGTTTTTGGAGGTGACGCATAATCCCGGGGAGAACGGGCTCCAGCCATCGGGGAAGTTCTTCTACGGTGCTCCCGAACTTTTTGCCACAATGCCGGTGGAGCAGGAGGGGGTAGCTCAAGATCCCAATCCCTCATCTCTGGTAGCGGAATGTCCAGTGCAGAGCAGAAGTGCGGTAGGTCCTCATATACTTTTAGCACTGATGAGCGACCGTCCTTGGTTGCTAGCAACATAAAAGGGAAGCCCCATTTGTACTTAATCCCATTTTTTTGTAACTCAGCGAGTAAAGGTTTTAGGCATCTTCGCTTCTGGAGGGTGAACCAAGACAGATCCTGAAAGACTTGAACTTGGGCGCCTTGATAATGAAGTGGGCCCTTAGATCTAGCGCACGACATAATCCGCTCCTTTAGCTCGTAGTCGTACAGACAACAGATCACGTCCCTCGGGAAATTTGCAGAATTTTTTGGTCGTAAGGCCCTGTGAGCCCTTTCAAATTTAATGCTGTGAGTTGAGGGTTCGCCCAATAATGAGTTGAAGATCTCAGCGAGTTATGGTTCTCAGATTTTCAGTTTCTTTAGCCTCAGGAAGACCCCGGAGTCTGAGGTTATTGCGCCGCCCTCTATTGTCTAGATCTTCTAGGTGTCTTGCCATATCCCGCAGGACATACGTTTGGGAAGCGGTATGCTTGCGAAGATCAGAGACAAATTCTCTGGTTTCGTCATGCGCTGTTTCCAGGTTGTCGACTCTTGTTGCTATACTTTTAAGGTCCGCTTTCATTTCTGCGATTTCTGAACGGAATGTTTCTTTTAGTTCCAGCACCAAGGCTTTGAAATCATTCTTAGTGGTCAGGTGATCAGTGTATGATTTCCAGTCCTGCATTGGTATAGATGAGGGCATGTCTTGCTCTTGCGGATCTAGCAATGATTCAGAAGAGGAACGCCAACCACTATCTGATGGCTGCCGTGGCCGAGATTGATTAGAGTGGTCTGACATTGCTGTTACTGGAGCTGACCAGCTGTGGCTTTTATGGCCGGAGGAGCTCCCGGACTTTCTAGAAGCCCCTGGAGTCCGTTGTGACTTAGGCGGTCTAGATGGCATCAGTCCCTGGAGAGAGCCTGAGAGCTCAACAAGTGTATCAGGGCTTGGTGGGCAGCTGCTGCGGTGTTTGGCTGGGCTGGGTAGATGCTGCTGAGGGGTTATGCTTAGCGAGTGACTTATGCCTAGGTTAGGCAGGTTTTCAGCAGGGGAGGTGACCAGTGATGCCACTGATCCTTGACTCAGAGATAAAGCTTTAACTGTGCCGCTAGACTGTGCAGAACGCGTTCTGGAGGAATAGAGATTATCTTCTAGGGCTAAACCCACACTTTTATGCACTGATGTAGCTTTAAAACCTTTAGAACGGCCCCACAATGTGACAAGACTGTGCTTTTCTGTTTTCAGTTGCCCTGGACAACGTTTAAGTCTGCGTGACCCCGTTCCGCTCGCCTTAGCCAGCTTAGCCTTGTATATGCAAAGGGCCTAAGATGGCCGCCGTCCCCACCTGGATAGCAGGAGAAGCGTGTAACAATGGCGCCCCAGCACCTAAGGTTGTAGCAGGACAAACTATGACACTCTGTCCGCTTGTCTCCCCTTTTGCCAAGAGGTTACTCACAGTTCCCTTTGCTTTGCGCCTGCAGTCCTCCCTTTCACCTTGCTGCCAGGCAGTCAAACTGAGAAGCGCAGCGTCACTAAGCCTTGCCGTACGAGGCACTTCCCGCTGTCGGGTCCCGGCGGTATATTTCAGGCTGATCTGCCCTAGAGCCGGAGCGCAGGTCTCACCCCCGCTCGAGCTGCTCCGTCTTCACGTCCCAAGGCTTCTCCTCTTCCCCGCTATAGAAGGGCCGTTCCCGCCAATGCGGCCGCACCGCGCCTGAGAATTCCGGAGCCTGTCTCCGCTCAACCCGGTCCCCCAGGAAGATGAAATTGCTGCCACAGGCTCACGACAACGTCCGCCACCGTTATCTCCTGGATTCGGGTCCCCAGGAACAGGTATTCTGCAATGTAGCCCCAATCTATGGCCGGTGGTCTGCAGAGCTCCACTAAGCTGCGGCCATCTTGTGCAGCGTCCGGACACGCCCCCGAACGCACCCTTATTAGTAGTTCTTTTATTCTCCCTTTGTTTTTCACTACAACAGTACATTTTTATCCAAATAGAAATGTGTAGCTTCGTACGGTTGTAGTGCGACACACCTCCAGCACGTCCCCCGATCTCAGGTGCATTACAAAGTGCCGCGGATGCTTTGTAATGTGCCTAATATTGGAGTGCACCTGGTTAAAAATAGAGCGAACAAGGCTGCGCCAGTTTTCGGGCTGAAAAGGCGCTACCAGCGCAGCCCCGTACATACATGTCGTCCTATACGTCCTAATGAAACTATGAATGAATGCTGAATTAGAGAGAAGATGAATAAAAGAGATGGATTTTTGTACTATTGTGATGTAGCACACTTATTTACCAATTGATGAACTATTGGAGAAAAACAACATTGGGAACATGTGAAACTTGATCGTGTCTCTTCATCTGACATTTAACATTACAATACTGACAAATAAACAATACAAATGCAGTGCCAGAAAAAAAGAATTTTTGTCTGATTTGGATGATGATTCAGCACTGGATCTGCATTAGTGCTAATTTTCCTCAGCACTGACAAAAAGAAAAGACATGTCAATTTTTGCTTGTAACAAAGAAGCAAAGCGCTTTTACTTATCAATCAAATCAAACATATAGACTGTAAGTGAAAGCGCTATTACAGTGTATAATCGGGTAGGATAATGTGGCTTAGTGGTTCATATGCTGAGAACGGAGCTCATGTTATATATATCTTGTATCTTTCTAGAGAGAACAGAACTTGTTTAAGCAAACAGACTTTGAAGGAAAAGAACAGAAGAAACCTGAAACCTTCATCAAAGTACCTTCTCTAAAAAGGAAGACATCAGAAAGAAGAGGATTTCCCCAAAAACTGGGAAGTGCAAGGGGTACAGGTCCTTCCCGTAGACCTTCCTCAGAATTAAGCTCCACACGACAGGAAAGTACAGAGATTTCTAGTGGTGTATTGGACACCTTGGATATCAAGAGCAATAAAACTGGAGCAGAACAGGAGCCACAGACCTCGATTACCCCCAAACTTCTAGATCTCCAGATCCCTCCTTTTGAAAACCCGATTACATTAACTGCATCCCAACCAACCATACCAGCTTATCAGTCTTCTGTACAAACATACCAGAGCTTCAAGGTGCCAATTACAGAGGAAATCCTAGGTGATACTACTTTAAAAATGTTGAAAGAAACTAAGTACTTTCCTGAGGAAAAACCCAATTTAAATCGAATAGATGCATCTACATTACTGTCACATAGTCCTCCTCGATCCTCAGAGAAACCAGAGAGTGGCTCGCTGGTATGTAATGATCACTTCAAATACACATTTTAGTGTAACTGGATTGCAATGTTTTTAGCTTTCTCTTGTCTAATGTATACAGTGCTTGTGTTCTGCTTTTACTCTGTAGGAGGAGAAGCCATTGGTTGAACCCGATGATAAACTTCCTAAAGTCCCTGTTCTACCTGCCTTGATTCCTGAGACAGCGCCTGTCACAGCTTTGGTAATGGGATTTTTTCATTTGAGAATACAGGGCATTTGGATTTGGCTGTGCTTCATTTAATGCTTTAATATACAAAGTACAATGGTGGTAGTGGGGCAACGTGTTTAAGTATCTTAGATGGACCTGCACATGTTGGTAGGGGGTAGGAGCCAAAATTGAAAGAGAAATAAAATAAGCTTTTTCAGGCCACAGATTGTTTTAGCTGCAGATAAAGGCGATGACCGAGCATGCATAGCTTTCTCTCATCGCTGAAGGGAGTTGCAAGTGCAAAAAAATAAAATAAATGGAGACTTCTGCGTATGTGCAGCCATCTCCAGTCACTGGGCTGGGCCGTCTTGTATGTACACTTGTCTACATTTTTTGCAGGATGCCAGGATTTTTGTGGTGGGCTGCAAGTTGTGCAGGTAAAACATGTACTCACATGGCACAGTCCCTTTAAGCACTTTCAATATTCCTAATTTTACAGTGTACTAAATTCTGTTCTAGCATTAGTACATACTCTATTCCATGTAGAATTGCATAAAATCCAGTATTAAGTAGGTCAAAAGTTTTCTTTTGGTTAATGGCATTAAAGAGAACCTATTGCCAGTTCTGACATGTCCGCTTTAGCAAATACTTCAATTCCCCATAAAATAACAATTCTGGGGCATATTTTAGAGAACTCGGCTTTGTTCTGTTTTGTTATTTGCCTAGGAAATAACGAGGCATTACCGTGACCCATGTCCATAGGGTGTTTCTATATACCGTTTGCCAACATTGATCGGACAGTAGCTGACACGCAGTGCCAAGGGGATTTTTGTCACCCAGTTGTCAGACATTTCCAGTAAGAATAATAGAGGAATAACAACGCAGAGTTGTAAGAAACATTGCCTCAGAATTGTTATTTCATGTGGAATACAAGTTTTTACTGAAATAGACATATTAGAAGAGGTGACAGGTCCTCTGGTTTATTGCCCACTGCCATGCAATTTCTTCTGAGACAGAGATCTATGTATCATACATTAATATGTTCCATTACTGAAGAATGTGCCGTATATCTTAGGTCCGTCGATAACTAGAAATCAGCAGTAATATATATCTCATTTACCAGAGACTTCTAGACAACAAAAACTCCACTGAATAGAGGGTAATATAGACACCAGTTGTTGGTTAGTTACAAGCTGTAAAAGTTACTTGATTGACCAAGTCCATTTGTACATGATGAATTTTGACCCTAAACTGTGGAGACTACTGAGAATACTTTGACATAATAGTTAAGAAGGAGTACGTATTGTAATATAACCTGTAATATACCTCTTGTATGGGCTGCATCAGCTCCTCAGGTCGCTATAGCTACAGACCTGTTCAATCTCTCCTGAAAGGTTGTCAGCACAAAGTGAAACCAAGAAAACAGGACTGAGGTAAGATGAATCAATGTAGTGAGACAACCCCTTTAAGTCCTGCTTGTTACCTGCAGTGGATACGTCACAAATGCTGAGAATATAAGGATATCCCTTACTATGCAGCTCAGTAGTGGCATGTATCTAAACTCTCATGATGATTTATGTCCCCCCCATGCAGGAAGTGAAGCCCCAATCTCTGCCAGAACTTAACATGGACTCCTTAAGCGAACCAACAAAAATAGTAGATCTGCCTACACCACCATCACCGGTAAGTGCAGATATCCCATAATGCCATACAATTATCAGATAACCCGTCATCCTCTCTCTGCAACCTAACAGAGTCATTGTCCCTGCATCCTATATAACTAGGTCAGATGGTATTTACTATGTAGATGTGTAGTGAATAATAATTTCCCAGCATGAAGACTGATTCTATAAAGTATTTGTATGGAACCCCCACCCCCACCCCCCTCCACGTTGTATCGAATTTTCTTCTTTTTTTCCTCCCCAGAGTCCTTCTTTTGATAGAATTATAAATGGATTTATGGAGACAAAACAGACGCTTCTGGCAGGTGGAAAGGTAAGAGACCAATGCCCACTAGGTATAACGTATGTTGACAATCTCTTATTAACGTGAGGCCTTTGTAGACCACATATTTCATGCCTGGCCTCAGACCTTGATCACAAATGCTCCTAACCTGAGACAGTTTTTTCCAGCTAGACAGGGGGTTATCATGCACCCTCCCTCCTAAATATTCAGTTGAGCAAAGTAAAATACATTTGTATGGACGTAACATTAGTTGCAAACATTTGTATTTATATTTTTACTTTTTTTTTATATTTATATATATACATACAGGGGTTGTCTAGCTACAAAGATTAGCTTTCAAAAAGTAGGGAACACTAAATGAAGACGTTTTCCAAATATATTGCTTTGTTCATCTTTTTTTGTTAAGGAGCTACAAATTATTTTATCACCTTCTGTACTCCTCCCCTGCTGTTTGTTCTATCTGATAGCAGGGAGTGACGTCATTACACAGGTCACAGCCAGCAGTGAGAGCTTGTGTGTTATCTGGTCTTTCAGATAAAATCTTTCTGGACCTTATTTAATCTAGACTAATAAACAGAGAATAAACAGAGTCTGAATACACGGAGCTCATATGCTAATTACAGACAGCTTGACCAGGAAGTGACAGAGCAAAGCAGCATTATTTCATTCATGCATCCTGTGAAACTTTGAGATGAGACAATCCCTTTAAGTTTACTTTACATTAAACTGGAAAACACAATCACTGCAGAATGTAGAGTTCAGCAACTTTGCACTTTTGTATTTCAATTCCTTATCATTTGTGCAGTATCTGGTTTCTGTCAGTGAATGGGGACAACTCTATAGGTTGAAA
This sequence comes from Phyllomedusa bahiana, assembly GCA_025379985.1. Lineage (NCBI taxonomy): Eukaryota > Metazoa > Chordata > Amphibia > Anura > Hylidae > Phyllomedusa > Phyllomedusa bahiana. The sequence continues at coordinate 14,517 of JAODAL010013516.1, forward strand.
TGTAAAATAGATCTATATTTCTAACAAGTAAAGGTTTGTATGAGATGTATGCATCTGTGAGCTGAACTCATGAGTAGCTAGTTTTTTTATGCTTTTTTTATGTTTTCCAATTCATATAAAAGCTGATCCATCACTATTAGGAGAACAATGAAAGCACTGCACCAGATGTAATACAGTTGTGGAGCAGACATGTAGTACCACAACCTGTATTTATGCATGTGTATGGTATTGCTGCTTGCCTTTCTGCTATTCTATCCCTAGGCATTTATGGGTTTTCAGATATAAAGGTTGTCTCTATTCACAAACAGCAAGCAGAAGTCTGTTGTGATGTTGCAGAATTTTTACTTAATGATCAGTGATGATTACATTTCATGTATACAAAACTGCTTTAGTTCTAACTAGTGTCTAATATTTCTAATGTCGAAAAGATTGTATTTGTAACATAACGGTTAAGGATAATATAAATTGCTTCTACAAATCAACACCTCATGCTTCTAATCTATATTACTTTATGAAAACTATTTACATGTTTTTCTGCAGGAAAATCCAGCTGGCTTCTGGAATTCTTACTACATCACATTGCGTGGACAGATCATGAACTTCTATAATGCCAAGAGGGATGAAGCGAAGGTATTTTTTCTTGAACTTATGTTTACAGCATGTTCAGGGCACATGTTTGGTATGGACTGCTGTGCAGGTGCCCCAGACACATGCCACTTTGTCTATTTAGTGAATATCTCCTTTATTAAAAAGCTAAGTGAACTATGGTTAACTTTAGTTTGGAACAGGGCATATCATCTTGTACTGAGTAAACATATCCAAAAAGGCATAAGTCTAGCCATTAATGTATACATCGAGAAGCGTTCCCAGTTTATAAACACACATTACAACTATTTATGGTCAGGGATGACAGCAAATTTCATTTAATCTGGCATCAGAGTTATCGCATACAGTTAGATGATAAAATGAATTGTGGCAGCTACCACCATACAGGAAGCTTGCTGCATATTTAATTTTTAAAGTGCTATTAATTCAAGGATGTTGTACATCTGAAACAGGATTACATACATAACAGAAGACCAAAACAAGTACAGCAAGGCAGTTGAAAGCGTTTGTGTGAGAAACAGAGGTCTTGTAACATTTGCAGATTATGTGAGGAGAGGTGTCCAGAAATGAAGGCAGAGATGTATTGGGGAGGGAGGGACAGGTTCTGAAGAGCATTCTATGTGATGGTTAATAGCCCCAGAGAGGTATGTTGCAAAAGTCTAGGTGGGAGATGATGAGGGCAGAAATGAGCATTTTGGTAGTTGAGAAAAGTGCGGATTCAAGACTATACCAGATAGGGAAAATAATTAAAATATAACTTTTAATAAATATACTGATAAAAATATCACAGAAGGCCAACAATGACACACATAAACAATAACACATATGTGACTCTACATACCCTACTCAAACTAAAATTACCCTCACCTACTAGAAATCTGGAAATTCGCCCCAATAAGGGCGCTCCCGTCCGGAACCTAACCCTAAGGCCCTGTTCACACGGCTTATTCTGGGACGTAATTCAGTCCGTAATTACGCGCCGAAGTGCGCCAATTACGGGCTGAATCCGTCCCAGTAACTACGGTAATGCACAGTTCTCATAGAGAACTATGCATTACGTCTCCTCTCCCTGCTCGACGAATACACCGAGGGGGGAGATAATTGACAGGTCACTTTCTAGCAGCGTATACGCGCCGCTAGCAATGACTGTCTATGGGCCGGCGAAGTGCCGGCCCCCCGCTCGCGCCCCCACTCCTGCCCCGCCCCCCGCCACACGGCGGAAATGCGGGGCGGAATTACGCCCCGCAGTTAAGCCATGTGAACATAGCCTAACACTAAACTAATCTAATAACCCTTGTCCCTAGGGACAGGGGTTATTAGATTAGTTTAGTGTTAGGGTTAGGTTTGAGTAGGGTATGTAGAGTCACATATGTGTTATTGTTTGTGTGTGTCATTGTTGGCCTTCTGTGATATTTTTATCAGTATATTTATGAAAAGTTATATTTTAATTCTTTTCCCTATCTGGTATAGTGTTGTTTAATATTAGGGAGCAGTATTAGCCCTTTATTTGGGTTAGTTTTCTGTATTGGATTCAAGATTAACATCTGGGCTAGATTGGTAAATTTGAGTTTCTTTAGCGTAGAAGTGATACTAAAAGCCATTCTATAAGCTATCGCAAGCCATAGGTATAGAAAAGAGTAGAGAGCCCAAAGCTGAGCATGAAGGGATACCAACAGAGGAGGGGCAAGAAGAGAATGCAGTGTGAGAGTCAGAGACTCTAAATGTTCGATCAGTGATGTATGAAGAGATCCAGGAAAGGGCTAAGTCTGTGAATCTAAGCAACAAGAGAATTTGTAGCAGGAAGTATTGGTCAACTGTGTCAGAGGCAGAGCAGTGATCAAGGAGAAGGAGAACAGGGTGGTATAGTGAGGTTTTGGAAATTATAGGACCATCAGTGACTCCAGTTAAGGCAGTGTCAGCAAATTGGAAGAGTCGGAGACCAGATTGTAGTAAGTCGAGTAGTGGGTTGGATAAGTGGTGGGGGGACAGTTTAAGATAGGAGGCAAACAGGAGTAGAAAGTTGGGGTAATAGTTGGACAAAGACAGCAGATTGAGGGATCTCTTTTTAAAGGGATGTTTTATGACGTATAGTCCACTGCACAGGTCAGCTTTCAACTATCTGCGAGCCAAACGTACATGAAAATGAGGGTGGCGGCACTTGCGGTGCTCCTCCTCATTCACTCCTATGGGAGCTTCTGAGTACAGCCGAGTGCACACACCTGGCTATATTCGTAACTTCCATAAAAGTAAATGAGGACGACGGCCATAAGCGCTGCCTTCCTCATTCTCAAGCGTGGTCGGCTCGCAGCCAGCTGAAAGCTGGCCTGTGCAGTGGACTTTACTTTGTGGAAACATCCCTTTAAGAATGGGTATGATGTCTGTGTGTTTAAAAGAATAAGGTAATGGGTTGAAAAGATGTGTTTGGGCAGTGATGATCATAGTAAGGTTAGGAAAGAGTTGGGATGGTATTGGATCAAGAGGAATGGCTATGAGCTGTGATCTGGAAAGTAGTTTGGAAAGGTTATCATCAGTAATGAGAGGAGAGGCAGGTTATATGAGAAGAGCACCATGTGGTTGTGTAGAGGGGTTGCAGGGGCTGTAGGTTAAAGCTTACTCTGATGTGATTGTTCTTGCATTTTAGAAGTGTGTCAAAATCTTCAGACACTTGAGGGATTTGGTAGGGGGCAACTGGGGTGGCGTAGGGAGTTGAAAGTGTTGATTTACTGTTTAGGATTGTATGACAGAAAAAGGATGTGGATTTCTACCATAATAATTGCATTTTCCTCTATTCCCTTTTGCTCACACCTGGTAGCAAACTAATTTAAGATGGTGCCTTTACATTTCACATTAGAACAGCCACAATCCACAAATCAAGTGGAGATATAAGGGAAGTGTGGACCAAAGCTTTGATAATTGTGGATTGTTAGTGAGACACGTACAAACAATCAATAAGGTTGTATACAGTGGGCCATTATTAAAACTTGGAAATTATCCGGATTTACCAGAGTGCATGTAATATGTCTTTCAGAATGAAACTGCAATTCCTTCAGTTAGCATGGTGGACGCCATCTGTGAAAGAATAAATGATCCGTCAGAAAAAGCCAACACCTTCAGTGTAAGGTACGGTGCACCGGGGCATTTCTGCAAACAAATAACTATGATAAATTAGGGCAGAGGAGTGGCTAGGGCTTTGCTGTTGATAAAAGTAATTGTAAGGCAGTAAAGACACAGATTAAAGTATTCATATCACTAGATGTTATGGAATATTGCTAGAATATGCCTTATTTTTTTTTTTTACTGGTGGAGGTCTGACTTCTTGGACACCTTACTTTCCTGCGATTTGAAACAACTTTGATCAGAGAGTGATCCCATATCCTATCAATATAGCTTTATTAACTCTCACTATTACTAAAAAGCAAAAGTAGTAAGGTTAACCCGCAGCATTGAAACCATTTGACATATAACACACCTGCATACCCGGTGAGGAAGTGTGCTATCAAGGACTTGTAAGTGATCTAACATTTCCTGTGATTGCCCTACAGTCAAAGGACTGAAAGCAGAGTTTGGGGGGTGCCACGAACACATGTCTTTACTTGACTAAAAATACAGTAGTTTTAACATTTTATTATCTCCTCTAACATTGACATTTTATACTCGTTTACCCCGAAGAGCTACTGTAATTTTTTGGATGTGATATATTAAAGAGGGACAGTTGAAGCAGATTTACAGATTTACACAGCACCATAGATCCCAGCTTTGTGCACTCCTTTTTCTATGTCGTAGGAGTAGGTAGGTACTTTTTTATAGTAAAATGAATATACTAGTATATTATCACATTTTCCTATTGCCAGGGCCATTGATGGATCTGAATACATATTCTCAGCACCCACTGTTAGAAAGATGGAAATCTGGATCCAAACAATTGAGAGAAAAACAGGTACGACTTTGTTATTGTGGCAATAATATTTAATATTATCTAACTGTAAGTGGCTTGTCCCCATTTCAGCCAAGGAGAGACATTCATACATAACACTACACTACACAGGGATTGTTTGCTGTACTCCTCTGCCCCCCTTGGCAAATTCCTGGTTAGATCTTGTTCAGCTTCTAGGAGCTGTCCATTATCTTTAAAGTTTTGCTGGTTAGGAGGGGATCAAAATAATAATAATAAAAAAAAAAAACGCTGAACCCACCTGTGAAGTTCACTGCCGCTCCCATTGCATTTTGTCAATGATGTTCATCAGTCAGGTCGCATTTACAGTGGGGGAAAAAAAGTATTTAGTCAGCCACCAATTGTGCGAGTTCTCCCACTTAAAAAGATGAGAGAGGCCTGTAATTGACATCATAGGTCGACCTCAACTATGAGAGACAAAATGAGAAAACAAATCCAGAAAATCACATTGTCTGATTTGGAAAGAATTTATTTGCAAATTATGGTGGAAAATAAGTATTTGGTCACCTACAAATGAGCAAAATGTCTGGCTCTCTCAGACCTGTAACTTCTTTTTTAAGAGGCTCCTCTATCCTCCACTCATTACCTGTAGTAATGGCACCTGTTTGAACTTATCATCGTATAAAAACACCTGTCCACAACCTCAAACAGTCACACTGCAAACTCCACTATGGTGAAGACCAAAGAGCTTTCTAAGGACACCAGAAACAAAATTGTAGCCCTGCACCAGGATGGGAAGACTGAATCTGCAATAGGCAAGCAGCTTGGTATGAAGACATCAACTGTGGGAGCACTAATTAGAAAATGGAAGACATACAAGACCACTGATAATCTCCCTCAATCTGAGGCTCCATGCGAGATCTCACCCGGTGGGGTCAAAATGATCACAAGAACGGTGTGCAAAAATCCCGGAACCACATGGGAGGACCTAGTGAATGACCTGCAGAGAGCTGGGAGCAACATAACAAAGGCTACCATCAGTAACACACTACGCCACCAGGGACTCAGATCCTGCAGTGCCAGACGTGTCCCCACTTAAGCCAGTACATGTCCGGGCCCGTCTGAAGTTTGCTAGAAAGCATTTGGATGATCCAGAAGACTATTGGGAGAATGTCATATGGTCAGATAAAACCAAAGTCGAACTGTTTGGTAGAAACACAACTCATCGCATTTGGAGGAGAGAGGAGGCTGAGTTGTATCCAAAGAACACCATACCTACTGTGAAGAATGGGGTGGCAACATCATGCTTTGGGGCTGTTTCTCTGCAAGGGGACCAGGACGACTGATCCATATACATGAAAGAATGAACGGGGCCATGTATTGTGAGATTTTGAGTGCAAACCTCCTTCCATCAGTAGGGGCATTGAAGATGAAACGTGGCTGGGTCTTTCAGCATGACAGTGATCCCAAGCACTCCACCAGGGCAACGAAGGAGCGGCTTCGTAAGAAGCATTTCAAGGTCCTGGAGTGTCCTATCCAGACTCAAGATCTCAAACCCATAGAAAACCTTTGGAGGGAGTTGAAAGTCGTGTTGCCCAGCGACCGCCCCAAAACATCACTGCTCTAGAGGAGATCTGCATGGAGGAATGGGCCAACACACCAGCAACCAGTGTGTGCCAACCTTGTGAAGACTTACAGAAAACCTGACCTCTGTCATTGCCAACAAAGGATATATAACAAAGTATTGAGGTGAACTTTTCTTATTGAACTAACACTTAATTTCCACCATAATTTGCAAATAAATTCTTTCCAAATCAGACAATGTGATTTTCTGGATTTGTTTTCTTATTTTGTCTCTCATAGTTGAGGTCGACCTATGATGTCAATTACAGGCCCCTCTCATCTTTTTAAGAGGGAGAACTTGCACAATTGGTGGCTGACTAAATACTTTTTTCCCCACTGTATACTGAGACACACCACTAAGGCCAGTTATCGGCTGTGGAGTCATATGACTGATATTTTTGGGGTACTTTTTTTTTTTTATCTTACAATTTTGCCGCTTATTTTTTTTTTTATACAGTGTTCACTGTGAGGATGTATAAACTTATGTAATTAAGGCAGGACTTAGTTGCAGCGATACCAATCAACTTTTTTTTTTTAATTGACAAAAGGATGGCACACAGATGCTACTGTCCCTGTTGTCTGCAGTATCTGGGGATTAAGTGACGGAAATAGAGAAATATCTGTTTCCAGCCACTTCTGCCAGTTCACAGCTGTATATAACAGATAACAGTTTTTGTGTCCATATGTCCACTGGGCTTAACTGCCCATCTGCAGGAGCACACCATAAAAACAGATTGATGTGATCCTGGGATCAGTGTTCACATAATAAATGGGTGTCTTCAGTAATATAGGTCGCTCACCTCATTGCCGCACTGATGGCACATAGATAAACTGTGACGTGAAGTTTGGTATAGTAGTTCAAATAACAATACAAAGGAGAAATTATTGCTGCAGATGCCTTGTGTAGTACACAGCCTACAGGAGATCACTTAGGCTATGTTCACACGGCTTACATTGGGGCGCATTTCGCTGCGTATTTAGAGGTGTACTCCGCTCTAGTAAGAGCGAAATGCGCCCCAGTCATTACAGTAATCCAAAGTTCTCTTAGAGAACTATGGATTACGCCTCCTCTCCCCGGGCGTACAATACTATCGCATTGTACGCCTGGGGAGGTAAGTGACATGTCATTTATTCACGGTGCTTATGTGCAGCGAGTAATACATATCTATGGGGCCGGCTTCGCGGGAGTAAGCTCCGGACCGCTAGAGCTCCCGAACACCGGCGTAATTGAGGGGCGTACTGCACGCCCTGCGATTCAGCCGTGTGAACATAGCCTTAGTGTAGACAGAATAATATATCTACACAGACAGTGGAATAACACCACCCATATGGATTTCTAATTGTATACCAATATACAGTATAGCGTAGGCTTCACGTTATTTCATACTGAAAGAAAAAAAAGAGTAATACGAACATCAAATAAAGAGGAAGATATGACTTTCTTTCCTAAACCTAATCATTACATCATACGGCAGCTTCAACCATGTACATCACAAACTCCACCAAAGCAGCCAGAACTGTATAAATCACTGGCACCAAAACATACAGGAGCCACCACTATATACATCACTGACACTACAACATACAGGAGCCACCACTATACACATCACTGACACTACAAAACGCTCTAGGAGCCTCCCACTATATTCATCACTGACCACTTCAACTACAGGAGCCACCAACTTTATACATCACTGGACACTACTAACATTTAGGAGCCTCACACATATATTACATCACTTACACTACAACATTCAGGAGACACCACTTATACATTCATGACAACACAAATACTTACAGCACTATTACATCATGACACTACAACATACACGGAGCCTCCACTATACTACATCACTGACACTAAAACATCAGGAGCCACCACTATACACATCACTGCCACTAAACATACAGGAGCCTCCACTATATACATCACTGCACTAACAACATACCAGGAGCCTCCACTAAATACATCACTGACACTACAACATACAGGCAGCACAACCACTATATTCATCCCACAGACACATACAATCTACAGGTAGCACTCCACTATGTATACATCTACTGGAGCAACTAAAATCAGGTCGCCACCGCTATTTACATTCACTGACAACTTAACATGACAGCACTATATACATCACTGACACTACAACATACACTGACTATATTACATCACTGACAACTACAAACATACAGGAGCCCCACCAGTGTCTACAACAATGGAACACTACATCATACAGGAGCCACCACTGTATACATCACTGACACTACAATCAACAGGAAGCCACAAACTATATTACATCACTGACCACTACATCATACGGGAGCCTCCCACTATATACATCACTGACACTACAACATACATAGAGCCAGCCACTATATTTCATCACTGACACTCACAACTTCACGGAGCCTCCACTATACATCACTGACACTACTACATACAGGTGCCCTCCACACTATATAACATTCAATGACATACAACATACAGGAGCCACCACCTTTATATACATCACTGACAATACAACTTACAGGAGCCACCACTACTATACATTCAATGACACTAAAAACATACAGGTGCCTCCACACTAAATACATAAAACTGACACTCCAAACATACAGGAGCCACCACTGTATACATCAACTGACCACTAAACATTACAGGAGCCACCACTATATACATCACTGACTACTACAACATTCTGCACTATATACATACTGACCACTACCAACATACAACGCAGCCTCCACATATTATACATCACTGATACTACAACATACAAGGAGCCACCACATATACATCACTGACACCTACAAAATCCTGGAGCCCACTCCAAACTATATACATAACTGACACTGCTCAACAATACAGCCACTATATAACATTCACTGACACTAAAAATACAGGAGCCTCCACTATATTACATTCACTGACACCTACAACATACAGGAGCTCCAATATATACATCATGGGACTACTACAGCATACACGGAGACCCCTCCACTATATCAATCACTGACACTACAGCATACAGGAGCAACCACTATATACATAACTGACAACTCTACAAACATATCAGGAGCCACCACTGTTATACATCACTGACACTACAAACATACAGGAGCCACCACCTATTATACAATCACCTGACCACATACAACATACAGCACTATTTACATCACTGACACTACAACATACAGGAGGCCTCCACTATAAACATCACTGATACTACATCCAACTCGACACAGGTAGCCACCCACTATATCATCACTGACACTACAACATGCACAGGAGCCACCACTATATACATCACTGACAATAAAACATAAGAGTGAGCCAACACTATATTACATCACTGACACTATAACATACAGGAGCCTCCACTTTATACATCCCGAAACTTAAAACGTATACAGGAACTATATACATCACTGACACTACAACATACAGGAGCCACCACTATATACATCACTGACACTACAACATACAGGAGCCAGGACTATATACATCACCGACACTACAACATACAGGAGCCACCACTATATACATCACCGACACTACAACATACAGGAGCCACCACTATATACATCACTGACACTACAACATACAGGAGCACAGGGACTATAACATCACGAACACTACAACATACAGGGAGCCACCACTTTATACATACCGCTACACTTACAACAATACAGCGAGGCCTCAACCACTATAATACATCACTTGACCACTACAAACATACAGGAGCCTCCATTAATATACATCACTGACACTACAACATTACCAGGAGCTCCATATATATACATTCACTGACACTACCAAACTACAGGCGCCTCCACTATATACATCACTGACACTACAACATACAGGAGGCACTGATATATACCAACTCACTGACATACAACAAACAGCGAGGCTCACCGCTATATAATCACTGACACTACATCATACAGGAACCAACCATATATACATCTATGACACTACAACATACAGGAGCCAGGACTATATACATAATGACACTACAAACTACAGGAGCCATCCATACTATATACATCACGACTACTAAACATACAGGAGCCTCCACTATATACATCACTGACACTACAACATACAGGAGCCACCGCTAATATACATCTCTGTTAACTACATAACATACAGAGCACAACGCTATATACATCACTGACTAATACAAACATACAGGAGCCACTGGCTAATAACATTCACATGACACTACAACATACAGGTGCCTCACCCTATATACATCACTAACACTTAACAAATACAGGAGTCACCTCACTATAATACTTCTCTGACCACTATACAACATCAGGAGCCAACTACTATTACATCACTGCACACTACAGCATACAGGAGCCACCACTATATCCACATCACTGAACTACAACATACAGAACGCCTCGCTATATACATCACTGACACTAAGCATACAGGAGCCACCATCTATATACCATCACTGCACTACACATACAGAAGCCTCCACTATATCACATCACTGACACTACAACATACAGGAGCCGGACTATATACATCACTAACACCACAACATACAGGAGCCAACCACTATATACATCACTGACACAACAACTTACAGGGAGCAGCACTATATACAGCCACTGAACACTACAACATACAGGGCCGCCGCTATTTATCATCACTGAACACTACAAACATACAGGAGCCACCACTATATACATCACTGACCCTACAACATAAGGGGCAACACTATATACACTCACTGGACACTACAACATAAAGGAGCCTCCACTATATACATCATGACACTTACAACAGACAGGAGCACCACTATATTACATTCACTGACACTAATAACATACAGGGTGCCTCCACTATATACATCACTGGACACTAAACATACAGAGCCCAGGACTATATACATCACTGACACTACAACAATAGAGGAGCTCCATATTTACATCATCTGACACTAAAACATACAGGGCCTTCCACTTTATACATCACTGACACTACAGCATACAGGAGCCACCACTATATACATCACTGATACTACAACATACAGGAGTCTCCACTATATTTACATCCTGACACATACAACTTACAGGAGTCCACCATTGGCATACATCAATGGTACACTACAACATACAGGAGCCACCAATATATACATCACTGACACTACATCATACAGGAGCCTCCATATTATACATCACTGACAATACAGCTCCATTAAGGGTGCCTCCACTATATACATCACTGACAATACAGCAATCAGTGAGCCACTCTCTATATACATTCACTGACACTACAACATACAGGAGCCACCACTGTACGTACTCTCACTGACACTACAACATACAGGAGCTCCACTATATACATCATGACAATACAGCATACAGGGCCACCCACTATAAATACATCACTGATTCTAAACACATACAGGAGTCTCCAGACTATTACATCCACTGACACTACAAAACATACAGGATCGCCACCATTCGTATACATCAATTTCAATGACACTGCAGCATACAGGAAGCCGCCGATTATATACATCACTGACACACAACATACAGGAGCGGGCCTATCATCACTGACACTACAAACATACAGGAACTCCACTATATTCATCCACTGGACTCTACAACAATACAGGAGCCGCCTTTATATACATCTGACACTACAACATAACGAGGAGCACCGGATATACTCATGGACAACTACAACATACAGGAGCCCACCGCTTATACATCACTGACCACTACAACATACAGGAGCCGCGCTATATACATCACTGACTCTTAACATACCAGGAGCCACCGCTATATACATACACGAACTACAACTTACAGGAAGCCAGGTCTTATATACATCACTGACACTACAACATACAGGAGCTGCGACTATATACATCACCGACACTACAACATACAGGAGCCGGGACCATATACATCACTGACACTACAACATACAGAAGACACCACTATATACATCACCGACACTACAACATACAGGAGCGGGCCCTTTTACAATCACTGTCACTACAACATACAGAAGACACCATTTTATACATCACGAACACTACAACATAAGGAGCGGGACTATATTACAATCACTGACACTACATACATACAGGAGCCGGGACTATATACATCACTGACACTACACATACAGGTAGCCTCACGTTTATACATCACTGAACACTAAAACATTAAAGGAGCGGGACTATTACATTCACTGGACACTACAACAATTCAGGAGCCTCCACTTTTACATCACTGACTCTACACATACAGGAGGGCCTCACTTTATTCTCACTGACACTACAACATAAGGAGCCGCCGCTATATACATACCGAACATACAACATTCAGGAGCCCGCTTTATACATCTCCGGACACTACAAACATACAGGTGCCCACGCTATATAACTTCACCGAAACTACAACATTCAGAGCCCCCCATATATACATCAACGACACTAAACATACAGGAGCCTCCACTATGTACATCACCGACACTACAACATAAAGGTAGCCTCCCAACTATATACATCACTGAACACTACAATCATACTGAGCCTCCGCTTATACTTCACCGACACTTCAACTTACAGGAGCGGGACTATATACTATCACTGACATACAACTTACAGAAGACACCACTATTTACTTCACCGAACACTACGAACATACAGGAGCCCCCTCTTTATACATCACTGGACACTAACAAACATACAGGTGCCGCCACTATATAATCTACTGACACTAAAACATACACCCCCCCCCCCCCCCCCCCCCCCCCCCTGGAGCCTCCGCTATATAACATCACCGGACACTACATACATACAAGAGCGGGACTTTGCCACATCATGACTACAACATACAGGAGCCCCGCTATTTAATCACGAACTACAACATACAGGAGCCCCCACTATATACATCACCGACACTACAACATACAGGAGCCTCCGCTCTATACATCACCGGACACTACAACATACAGGAGGCCCCCACTATATACATCACAGGACCTTTTTACAAATACAGGAGCCTCCGCTTATACATCAATGACACTACTACATACTGGAGCCTCCGCTTATACATCACTGACATCTACATTATACAGGGCACACCGCTATATAAATCCCACCTGGACACTACAACATACAGGGAGTCGCCGCTATATACATCAACGACACTACAACATAAGGAGCCAGGTCTTATATACATCACGACTCTTACATACATACAGGAGCCCCCACTATATACATCACCGACACGACAACATACAGGAGCCTCCTCTTATTACAATCACTGCACTACACATACAGTGCTCCGGCTATATACATCATGACACTACAAAATACAGGAGCCGCCACTATAGACATCACCGACCACTTACAACATACGGAGCGCTCCGACTATATACATCCTGACCACTACCAACTTACCAGGTGCGGGATCCATATTACATCACTGACACGACAACATACTGAAGACACCCACTATATACATCAATGACACTACAAACAACAGAGCCGGGACCTTTACATCAACGACACTACAGCATACAGGAGCCTGGGACTATGTACCATCAAGACACTAAACATACTGGATCCGACATTATATTCATCTCCGACACTACATACATACAGGAGCCCCCACTATATACATCACGACACTAACAAAAATTACAGGAGCCTCAACTAAATACATCACCGACACTACAAAACATACAGGAGCCTCCACTATTACCCAAAATAAATTTCCCACTGGGGGGGGGGGGGGGGGGGACAGCTACACATACAGGAGCCTCCATATATACATCACTGTCACTAAAAACTACAGGAGCCGGGGGTACTATATACATCACCGACACTACAAACATACAGGATCACCCTCTATATACATCACTGACACTACAACATACAGGAGCCTCCATATATTACATCACTGACCATATTAAATACAGGAGCCACCATATTACATCACGGACACTACAACATATCAGGAGCGGGATATATACATCACTGACACTGCAAACATACAGGAACCACTCTATATACATCATGACACTACAACAAAAGGAGCCTCCCATCTATATACATTCACGACCATATAACATACAGGAGCCACCGGTTGTACAGCGCCCTGGAATCAATGGCGCTTTAAAATAAATAATAATAATAATAATTATTATGGGAAAGGTAACAATTACTCTAATTAAATCTGATGTACACCATTTCTGTGCATATATATTTTAGTACAGAAAACCTCTGTCTATGGTAAGAATACCCCTTGAGTTTCAGGTTTCAGAGTGAGAGGCTTTAGATGTAGCTCAAACTACCAGTAAGATATCAATGACCTATTATACACTTGGGGCAAAGCCTTGATAGTAGGGAGTGGCCTTTGGATCTACTATAATGTGATTAAAGATTGTTGTCCGGCATTGATTATTTCACCTCGTGGATTTTCCAGATAAGTGTTATTAGCTATAGAGATGCCTTGTGTCTGTGCACGGCCCGGGCTCTGATCCTCAGTGACCCTGTGTCGCCGTTGTGTTTTTGGCACTAGAGTGGAGTTGGTTTTATAAAGTTTTGCTCTTTATTCTTCCCATCCATCCTCCTGTTCATCCTGAATAGTGCGCCCGCACAGGCGCCACTGCTCTGCCGTTTAATATAATAAGGTTAGATTGCAGATAAAAATATTTATCGTCACTGAAAACAAACAACAAACTGCGACTCCGAATATAGCAAGACGATAGAACAGGAAAAAATGGACCGGGCGCTGGAATGAATCCTCGTGAATACCACCGTGGGATAAAAATATTCACTTTATTCCAGATAAAACAATAAGAAGGTGGCCTTAATGTTTATAGTAACAAGGCATAACGCGTTTCGTGCCCACAGCACTTCCTCAGATGCGAATATGTTACATTCAATGAATAAAATAACATGGGGTTTATATACACAGTAACTATACACACGATAGGTAGAACAAGGAAACCGGTCACGTTTCCTAATATAAAACAATGGAAAGACCAATGAAGAATTTCAAAAAACGGGGTTAAGAATAAAAAGAAGATCTCATTGGTTGGAACTAGGGCGGGAAGTTCAATTGAACCAATAAAATGCAGAGCTACTATCTCCCCATGTTGTGCTATGGGGAAAGAAAGAACCAATGACAGAGAGTTTGAGAACTCTTCTACTGATAGGCTAGATGTTACCGAGGGAAAATTGAATGTACCAATGATAGGGCTCCCTAGATGTGATGAGATTCTAAAGAAAAAGGGCGCATTGGATTGTACTTGTCATGTACCTTGCGTTCTCGAAGATGAGCGCGGACGCCAATGCGGGATGCAAATAAGCACAACACGTGCTGGAATGGATCTCTTACAAGTAAATAAAGATGTAGTTAGTTGTAACTTAACTACACTACATGTCTAAAGTGTATATATAACCAAGTAACAACCCGTATATATGCGCTACAAATATTGAAAGGCGCTTGGCAAAGATAAAAAAAAGCCTATGAGGAGCCTTGATACTAAAAATAAACCAATGACTAAAAGGAAAAAATGGAATAGGAAAAATAAGATGAAAATGAAGGTGATTGGTGACAGTGCGCTCATGGTGTTAAAGGGCGCACTGAAGCCGGGAATAGAACTCAAATAAACAGCAGTAAATACTGACACAAATCTTGACAATTTCAAAAGGAAATAAACAACAATACTTAATTGTTTTACAATGTGGAATACTCAATAAACAAGCTCTACGGCTTCGTTTAGACCCTTTGGGTTCACGGTACGCAAGGTGAACATCCAAAATACTTCTTTTTTTTTTGTAATATTCGGAATCTGTCATGTGTATCAGATGTTACGTGATCAATCGGTTGGATGGACAATTTTGTGGGATCTTGATGGTGGAATTCTTTATAGTGCCTTGATACACTATGGTTATGATCCCCTTTTTTTATACGTGATCTATGGCCGTTTAGTCACAGATGTAGAGGACGTGTGAACTTTTAGGGCTTGTTCACACGGCGTTTTTGTCATCCGTTTTACGGATCCGCAAAACGGATCTAACAATTGTCAGTGTGATTAACATTTAGTTGAATGGCAAAAGCGCATCGCTGTTCCCACGGGAGATCGGCGATGCGCTTTTGAGGGCTCTCCTGCGCTTTTCACATCCGCTTTAAGAATTGACATGTCAATTCTTATTGCGGTTTACGCAAGTGAAAGCCCATAGGAAATAGTGGAGTGCGCTTTTGGCACTTGTCCAAAAGCGCTACACACTGTGGGTACGTAACAGCTGCGCTTTGCATCCTGAAAGCGGATGCGAAAAGCGCACTGGGAGGCTGGAGGGGGATCGCTGGAGAGGTGTACGGCGGCAGCGCAGGTGAGCGGCGGGAGCGGAGGTGTCCGGCGGCGGTGACAGTGGAGGAGGTGAGCGGCGGCGGGAGCGGAGGTGTCCGGTGGCGGTGACAGTGGAGGAGGTGAGCAGCGGCGGCGGTGACAGTGGAGGAGGTGAGCGGCGGCGGCGGGAGCGGAGGTGTCTGGCGGCGGTGACAGTGGAGGAGGTGAGCGGCGGCGGCGGGAGCGGAGGTGTCCGGTGGCGGTGACAGTGGAGGAGGTGAGCGGCGGCGGTGACAGTGGAGGAGGTGTGCGGCTGGGGCAGACACAGTCTATGATTGGAGCTGGGGCAGACTCAGTCAATGAATGGAGCTGGGGCAGACACAGTCAATGAATGGAGCTGGGGCAGACACAGTCAATGATTGGAGCTGGGGCAGACACAGTCAATGAATGGAGCTGGGGCAGACACAGTCAATGAATGGAGCTGGGGCAGACACAGTCAATGAATGGAGCTGGGGCAGACACAGTCAATGAATGGAGCTGGGGCAGACACAGTCAATGAATGGAGCTGGGGCAGACACAGTCAATGAATGGAGCTGGGGCAGACACAGTCAATGAATGGAGCTGGGGCAGACACAGTCAATGAATGGAGCTGGGCAGACACAGTCAATGAATGGAGCTGGGGCAGACACAGTCAATGAATGGAGCTGGGGCAGACACAGTCAATGAATGGAGCTGGGGCAGACACAGTCAATGAATGGAGCTGGGGCAGACACAGTCAATGAATGGAGCTGGGGCAGACACAGTCACTGAATGGAGCTGGGGCAGACACAGCCAATGAATGGAGCTGGGGCAGACACAGCCAATGAATGGAGCTGGGGCAGACACAGTCAATGAATGGAGCTGGGGGAGACACAGTCAATGAATGGAGCTGGGGGAGACACAGTCAATGAATGGAGCTGGGGCAGACACAGTCAATGAATGGAGCTGGGGGAGACACAGTCAATGAATGGAGCTGGGGGAGACACAGTCAATGAATGGAGCTGGGGGAGACAGTCAATGAATGGAGCTGGGGCAGACACAGTCAATGAATGGAGCTGGGGCAGACACCGTCAATGAATGGAGCTGGGGCAGACACAGTCAATGAATGGAGCTGGGGCAGACAGACAGAGAGAGAGAGAGAGACTCTCTCTCTCTCTCCATGCTTCTGAAAACGCATCCGGAAAGCGGATGCATAAACCGCAGCTGAAAAAGCATTCAAAAAGGATCCAAATAAAGTATCCAATGCTGCGTTTTGCGGATCCGCTTTCCGGATGCGCTTTTCAAGTGCCAAAAACGGATCCGTAAAAAGGATCCAAAACGCCGTGTGAACAAGCCCTTACAGTGCAATGGATATTTCATGTTGTAAGTGATATTAGTGGACGTGGAACGGAAAGTGGTGCAAGTGACAATAGAAGTACAACAGAGACATGAATGGCTGCCACATGGACCACTGTTTGCCTGATCATTATTAACAGATTTTATTTGTCTAGGACCTCTAATTAAACTGGGGGCAATAATATTCTTAATGTTGGGTGCTCTCTTGAAAATTAAATTAGGATTTTCTGGTAGTGAATGTTGGAGAAAAGGATCTTTTTTAATTATATGCCAATATTTATAGAACGTTTTTTTGATCTGTGTACGTGCTGTACTATATTGGGTGACAAATGAAAATTTTGTTCTCATCTCACGCAGTTGTTTGGTTTTAACAGATTCTGATTGGTTTAAATCTTTTTTTATATGGCAAGCAATCTTTTTGTTGTAATGAAGCTAATTTATTTTCTGCATCTTGTAATAATCTAAGGGGATATCCTTTTTCTAAAAATCTGTTTTTAAGTATCTCAGTTTGTTCTCTATAAACTACATCATCTGAACAATTTTTTTCTCACACGCCTGTATTGGCCCTACGTTACATTTGTGATCCACGGTCTAGGGTGCCCACTAGAAAAATGGATGTAACTGTTGACATCCACTTTCTTAAAATGAGTTGCTGTTATGAAGAAACCATTTTGTGGAAAAATTTCTAAATCGAGGAATTCAATTTTACAAAAATCCCAATGTGATGTGAACTGGATGTCCCAAGGGTTATCATTTATATCACTGATAGAGGTATGAAGTGATTCCAATGATCCAGTCCAAATAAAAAAAAGAGGTCGTCGATGTACCTCTTGTAAAGCGGTACATATGAAAGATATAATGGGTGAGAATAAATTAATTCACCCTCAAAGACCCCCATAAACAAATTGGCATAAGAGGGTGCCACCCTGGTGCCCATGGTGGTTCCTTTATATATAGCAAGATTCAGTATATGATAAATAATTACATATTTTATTCATGCAATAGGATATAAAAGAACAGGCGAACCTACAATAAACATCATGGCACATGCTGCACTGACAATACGGCATGCGTCAAACATGTCAAACAATAAGATAACTGAGTTCTTTGTAGAAAGGTGTTAAGAAGAGGAAGGTGGGGGTCCCAGGCCTGAAGCTTTATTCAGAGAGACACACATGGGGAGGGAGTGTTTTCTATCATGCAGGAATGACCTACAGCCCTGCTTGGATAGCCACCCATGACTAGTTCTTGTACTTGTTGGTTAACCTGTATGAACTTGTGTTAGTCCAATCAGTCCCTGTAGTGTTGGCAGAGAGTCCTGGTATAGAATCCAACAAGTACTTAGCTCTAATAAGCTTGTAGATAGTCTTTGGTTTTCATAAGTCAGGCTTAAATCCCTCCAGTTGGTGCTCCTTCACGAACCAGGTGACATCCAGGTAGAACCATGGTGTACTCCAGTTGTAAGGGAAGGAGTTATCTCAGCCAAGTCACCTACAGAGAAGCAAAAGAAAGTGAGTTATGGATCTCCCTCAACATCCCCCACCATCTGATAGCTCCAACAGGTCCAGACAGATCCAATCAACCAGCGCTACATAGAGCTCAGCCAGCAGTCCGTCACTGCCTTCCCAGTCTAAGGCATTTAAAGGGGTTGTCTCACTACATTGATTCATCTTACCTCAGTCCTGTTTTCTTGGTTTCACTTTGAATTCAGGAGTGTGTTTATTGGCTTACACTAGGCTGCAGTAGAAGCCAGGTCTGTAGCTATAGCGACCAGTGCTGGCAGCCTATCAGGAGAGATTAAACAGGTCTGTAGCTATAGCAACCAATGCTGGCAGCCTATCAGGAGAGATCAAACAGGTCTGTAGCTATAGTGACCTGAGGAGCTGATGCAGCCCATACAAGAGGTGATATCTAGGAATGGGTAGGATACTGTTACTGGACATATATTGCAAAGTGACTTGTTTTTGCAAGATCTTTAACATAAAAAGCAGCAATCCTTGTAGTGAGACAACCCCTTTAACAGCAGAGGTGGTGTCTATGGCAGCACCTGTAGAATCAAGATTGTTAGTGATTCAGGAACTTATCTCTGTAGAAGTCTGTGATGACCCCCATCATCTTCTCCTTCCTGGAATGCATGGTGACAGCCTAATCCCTGAGCTCTTTCCGGGGTGTGTGGTCAGCGTGAAGCTTCCTAAAAAAGAAAGTGTTATAATTCTCACCTTTTTCTAGATTCTCCACCTTGGAATAAAAGAGGATTTGCTTGGACTCCTCCTCACGGTGCTTCTTCAGGCCTCCTTCAGCTTGTCTATGACATTTCAGCTGCACTGCTGAAGGTCTTGGGACCACAACAGACGCTGTAGTTCTCTGAAGTCGCACCTGTTGTCTGCCTTTGGCCTGAACTCCAACTTTAACAAGTTTCCACAAATCCTGTTAAAAAGACACTTGTCATCCTCCAGAGCAGGTAAGTATCTCTAATCTCCTCCAGTGAATACCTCCTGTCCTACAAAGTGCAATTCAGTTTCTAGGCCCAGACAAAAACCATTGCCTAAGACTTCCCGGCAGAAAATATCCCTATTGTCACATAGGAAGCGGGCGACCAGAGAGTGCCGAACCTACCCGACTGCCCAAGAGGTAAACACAAGGTCAATCCTAGACCGAAGAAACCATCAGGTATGCCACTACCCATACAACCCATAATGTCCTGTGCCCTCTATGGGGCAGTTACATAACATTACCTCCATACTAGTATCAAGCTGGGCTCACAGGACCTAGAGAAGCTCCAGGCATTTCACTTAGTGAGGAGAAACATACACACAGGCTCGGACTGGCCCACAGCGGAGTAGGGGGAACCCAGATGGGCCCCTGGGCATGGCAGACCTGGAATTATTGCTTTTCAGGGAGAAAGGCAGAGAAAGGGACAGCAAGCAAGAGTCACAGTCAACAGTATGCGGAGTTTAAGAACTTGTGAGAATCCTCAGAATGCAGTAGGATAAGGACTGATAGTCGGCAGTGCCGTGGCCCTGGAGGGTGATGGGACCTGCAAGAGTGCCACATACACTGAACGTGTTATTTTAGTCTGATAAATGATTTGTTACTATGGGGCTTATCTTACTCGCTGCCGTTTATTAGTCTTACTGCATTCTGAGTATTCTTACAAGTTCTCAAACTCCACTTTGGATTTCTATCCTCCCTGGACTACCCTGAAGAACAGCGGTCAGTGATTCCAATGATCATTACAGGATAAGTAATGTGTGTACACAGTGACTGCACCAGCAGAATAGCAGTTGCAAGCATCTAGAGTGTATTTAAATACAGGATGTAACTCCGGATCAGTACAGGATAAGTAATGTATGTACAGTGACTGCACCAGCAGAATAGTGAGTGCAGCTCTGGAGTATAATACAGGATGTAACTCAGGATCAGTACAGGATAAGTAATGTATGTACACAGTGACTGCACCAGCAGAATAGTGAGTGCAGCTCTGGAGGGATACAGAAGGATGTAACTCAGGATCAGTGCAGGATAAGTAATGTATGTACAATACACCAGGTAGTGACTGCACCAGACAGAGAAAAAAATAGTGAGTGGCAGCTATTGGAGTTATAATAAGGATGTAACTCAGGATCAGTACAGGATAAGTAATGTATGTACACAGTGACTGCACCAGCAGAATAGTGAGTGCAGCTCTGGAGGTATAAACAGGATGTAACTCAGGATCAGTACAGGATAAGTAATGTATGTACACAGTGACTGCACCAGCAGAATAGTGAGTGCAGCTCTGGAGTATAATACAGGATGTAACTCAGGATCAGTACAGGATAAGTAATGTATGTACACAGTGACTGCACCAGCAGAATAGTGAGTGCAGCTCTGGAATATAATACAGGATGTAACTCAGGATCAGTACAGGATAGGTAATGTATGTGCATAGTGACTGCACCAGCAGAATAGTGAGTGCAGCTCTGGAGGATAATACAGGATGTAACTCAGGGTCAGTACAGGATAAGTAATGTAATGTATGTACACAGTGACTGCACCAGCAGAATAGTGAGTGCAGCTCTGGAGTATAGTACAGGATGTACCCATACAATAGCATCTAAAGGCAAAAAACAAAACTACTCTTTTGTGGAGCTGCGCAGCAGTTTTATGATCGTACGATTTTAGGTATCACCGAAGGGCAAATTTCGGAAACTTGAAAAATTTGATGGCCGAGGGCGGATTTGTAATTTAACCATCATATGCTTGTTGAAAGTGAAGTGACAACCTCCATGAGGTATAATAACAAGCTTTGACCACACATATCTGGCTGTTCTGTGGCAGATTATGTATTGGGAAATTCAGGCAGAATTTAAAAAAAAACAAAAAACTTCTTTTCTTGGTAGATAAATGTGGATGTACTAAAGGGAGGAGGCCTCAGGAATGTGTTCTGAACTTTACAGGCTGTCTTAATGGGATCCTTTTTTAGTACACAGGCCCGGATAGGTCACCCCATCTGCTGGTCCTGCCAAAAATGCAGGAAGAGTAATGTTCAGCATCCCAGCCCCGGCACAGGCTGAGAGCAGAAAATACCGACACTGTGCAATGTATCTTCCCAGGGAAAACAAATCCCGAGACTTTAGTACTATGGATGCCAGGGCCGGCCTTCCCCGTCACATACAAACAACTGCATACACTTAAACAGCAATCATCTGCACACAGCCTCAAAAATTAAAGGGGTTGTGCCACAAAGTAAAATTGATGTGGGAAGTTTGTAAATTAAATAATAAACATTTTCTCCATTCATCATTATTAAAAATTCTGCACAGTTTTTGTTTTAGCTGCTCCTTTAGTGATCCATTGTTTACAGCTCGTCTCCAGACTATATGACCAGAACTGAGAGCTCCTCAGTCCTGGTCGCACATGCTCAGATATCACTTCTCCTCTCAGGCAGCTACTGAGTGTTTAACCCCCAGGTGCTGTCATTCTACTCCCGTCCTCTGTACTTCGTAGTAATTTGTCAAACAGTGCAAATAGATAAAAAAGAAACCTCAATGAGGTCTGTGCATCGATAAAGAGAAATAAAATCCCCCGGTTTGGTTCCTGCAAGGATTTGAACCGAGGACCCCTGTGCCTGGAGGCAAAAGTTTTACCTCTGAGCTACAATGTAGCTAGTTACAGTTCTACACATAGACCTTTCTTTGACCAGAGAGAGGAAAGGCCTGGTGATGTCATCCTGCTGGGTCACATGATATGCAATTCAAACACATCACACACGCCCCCTTCTGAGCGCACAGAGCTGGATACAGGAGCTATGACATGAGATTGTGGCAAAACCCCTTTAAGTAATAATATCCAAATGGAGGCTGCTGCGGTGCCTGCAGAGGGGAGCAGCTCTCGTCACCCCAGGCAACATGGTCTATGTGACAAGGGTGTAATTAGAAGCTCCTGGGCCCAAATGCAAAATCTGTAATGGGCCCTTATTTATCATGTGCCATATATCTTCTTTGGGCCCCCTGTGATGCAAGGACTGGACTCGGACTGCTGTGTATCCCCTATGGCTACAACCCTCAACACAGATCTTTAGATAGACATGAGGTTACTCAGTGCAGACAATATCTCACAGTGTACTATAGTACTTTAATTCTTTCCTGCACTAATATGTTTGTACCTGGGAGTTTGACATAATAACCTTCTTTTTGCATTTGTTGTGCAATATTTAAGAATTTTACTTTATGTAATTTTGATTTTATGTAAATACATTTTTTTTAATAAAAATTAAATAAATAAAACCTAATTTTTTTTGTCCATTTTTTTTCCTATTTTTTCTCATTTTATTTCACCCATCTAAGGGGAATGAGACCCCAAAATCACCCGAAAAGCAGCCATAGGTAGCAGCAATGGAGAAGTTTACCAAGAATTTTCTTTATGAATTTTTTCAGTAACCTGGTACATCCTTGTGTCAATGTTGAGTTCACTGATGTTTTCTTCTCTAGTAAAGGTCTAAAGCAAAATTCAGAATTCGATTGAATTCTTATTACCAAAGAGCAGTGCATTATGGGAGCCCTGATGACCGTAGCACATTTGTGGCTCAGTCGCCAGGTCCCATGACTGACAGAAAGGGTCCAAAGATAAACCCAGGGCCTGTTTCCAAGGGCAACCAGCAGAATTTTGAAAAGCAGCTCCAAAGTATGAATGGGGGGAAAATGAATAAAACTGCAGCTATAATTTCATATAATAACCTAAGTACAAGCGATAGCGCGGAACAAATAGTCAAAGCCTTTAAAGCAGAATCCGCTGAATTCCCTTGTGGCTTCTGCGTCTAAGCTACTTCTTGTCTGACTCTAATTGCCTAAGAACATTTAGGATGCTGCTAATTACATCCAATCTGTCCCTGAGCCAATGAGACTAGAAGAGAGATCAGCGCCTCGGCTTGTGTTATTTCAGATGTGCAAAGGCTACAACAGCAACAATCCCGCAATCTCAGGCCGCCGGTCCTGCACGCTCATGGGACCTCACCTCTCCATTTTCCCCCCCAAACCCCTGGGCTGCGGGGGGACACAGTGCACATTGCACCCCGGCTACACTGAAAGTGATGAAATCAGCGGCTCTACTGCAATTCATCCATCCATGTGGGAAATGTCGCAGCAGGTGGAGGCCACTTTACAGGGGTCCTGCCCTACAATGCATTGCCTGGTTATTAGTGACGCCTCCTGATGCATTACTAGTGACCACTGCTGTCCCTCATCCTGACCTCAGCTTTGTTCTAGACATGGCTCCTGTCTGTCTGGTAACTACTGCAGTTCTCCTGACTGACCCTTTTCTATGTTGCTGACTATACTGTATAGTGTTATTCTTCTATATTGAGGGTAGTATTTTTGTTGTTATATTCCTGTACATAAGGCAGTAAATTTTAAGTAGTTTATATTTTTTTACATAGGGGGCCCGTTATTATAGTAGATATGTTTTTACATAAGGGGCAGTAAAATTTAGTAGTATATTCTTGTACATAGGGGGCAGTATTATATGTTTGTTTAGTCTTGTACATAGGGGCAGTATTATAAATAGTTATATTCTTCTACATAGAGGGCAGTATTATAGTAGTTAAAATTCTTGTACATAGGGGCAAATATTATAGTAGTTAATTTTTTTGTACATAGGGGGCAGTAATTATTTGTTTTTTATTTCTTGTACATAGGGGCGTATTAAATATTTAATATTCTTCTTTCATAGAGGGGCAGTATTTATAGTAGTTATATTCTTGTACATAGGGGGCAGTATTAAAAGTAGTTATATTCTTCTACATAGGGGCAGTATTATATAGTTATATTCTTTACATGGGGGGCAGTATTATAGTAGTTATATTCTTGTACATAGGGGTCAGTATTATAGTATTTTATATTCTTGTACATAGGGGTCATATTATGTAGTTATATTCTTGTACTGGGGCAGTATAAATAGTAAATTTCTTTACATAGAGGGCAGTATTATAGTAGTTAAAATTCTTGTACATAGGGGCAGTATTTAGTAGTTATATTCTTGTACATAGGACAGTATATATATTTTAATTCTTGTACGTAGGGGGCAGTATTATAGTAGTTATATTCTTGTACATAGATAGTCACTTGTACATCAGATGCAACTGATGAAGCGAGTTAGATCCTCGGGAAACGCGTCTTGCTGTTCTGCTTTTTAATTTGGACATTAAAGAGACATACTAATTGGCTAGATGCCTAGTGTCTCGGCCCTTATTTTATTTTATTCTACCCATCGCCTGAGTGCTACACCACGTTTTCTACTGAGTTTTCCTGCTTGCCTATGGTGAGGAGTGAAAGCACAGTGACTATTTATTGCTGCCGGAGACCACCGAGAATCTGTGGAGGGCTTACCGACCTGACTTGGAGTTTGGCTGCTCGGCTTTGATCCTCGGGGATCGTCAATTTGCTACAAACGCTTTTATGAGTTGTGCCTTTTACCTTGCCAAACTCGTCCGGGTAAAGAGACAATAGACCAGAATTTTTAAACTTCATACAAAAGTTTATGTGCACGAGGTGCGCTTCTCTCTGCTCCTTGTTTCATTTTGCAGTGATCTAGTTACTATTCTTGTACATAGAGGGCAGTATTATAGTAGTTATATTCTTGTACATAGGGGCAGTATTATAATTGTTATATTCCTTTACATAGAGGGCAGTATTATAATAGGTATATTCTTGTACATAGGGGCAGTATTATATTCTTGTACAGAGAGGCAGTATTATAGTAGTTATATTCTTCTATATTGAGGGTAGTATTTTTGTTATATTCCTGTACATAGAGGGCAGTATTATAGTATTTATATTTTTGTACATACGAGGCAGTATTATAGTAGTTATATTCTTGTACATAGGTCATTAAATTTACATAGTTATATTCTTGTAAAATAGGCAGTATTATAGTTAGTTATATTTTTTACATAAGGGCAGTATTGAGTAGTTATTTCTTGTACATGGGGCATATTGTAGTAGTTATATTCTTACATAGAGGGCCAGTATTATAGTAGTTATATTCTTGTAAAAATAGGGGCAGTACTAATAGTTATATTCTTTATATAAGGGGCAGTACTATAGTAGTTATCTTCTTGTACATAGAGGCAGTATTATAGTAGTTATATTCTTGCACCTAGAGCGCAGTCGTATAGTAGTTAGATTCTTGCACATAGAGGCAGTATTAATTTATTAAAATTCTTGTACTTAGGGCAGAATCTATATGGTTATATTCTTGTACATAGGGGGCAGTATAAGTAGTTATATTCTTGTACATAGGGGAAGTAATTATATAGTATATTCTTGTACATTGGAGGCAGTATAATAGTGGTTATATTCTTGTACATAGGGGCAGTATTGTAGTAGTTATAAATTTTTGTACATGGGGCAGTAAAATTTTGTAGTTATATCTTGTACATAGAGGCCCGTAATTAAAAGTAGTTATATTCTTGTACATTAGGGCAGAATTCTACTAGTTATATTCTTGTACATAGGAAGCAGTTTCACAGTAGTTACATTCTTGTACATAGAGGCAGTATTATAGTAGTTATATTCTTGAACATAGAGGCAGTATTATAATATTTATATTCTTGTACATAGAGAGCAGTATTATAGTAGTTATATTCTTGTACATAGGGGCAGTATTATAGTAGTTATATTCTTGGGAAATAGGAGGGAGTATTTTAGCATTTATTCTTGTACATTAGGGACAGTATTATAGTATTATATTCTTGAAAATAGGAGCAGTATTTTAGTAGTTAGATTATTGTACATAGGAGGCAGCATTAAAGTAGTTATATTCTTGTACATAGCGGCAGTATTGTAATAGTTATATTCTTGTACAGAGAGGGCAGTATTATAGTAGTTATATTCTTGAAAATAGGACATATTATAGTAGTTATATTCTTGTACATAGGGGCAGTAAATATAGTAGTTATATTCTTTACATAGGGCAGTACTATAGTAGTTATATTTTTTGTCATAGGGCAGTAATATAGTAGTTTTTATTCTTGGACATAGAGGGAGTAATTGTAGTAGTTTAATACTGGTACATGGGGGCAGTATTGTAGTAGTTAATTCTTTGTACATAGAGGGCAGTATTAAGTAGTTATATCCTTGTACATAGGAGCAGTATTATAGTAGTTATATTCTTTTACATAGGTGCAGTACTATAGTAAGTTATAAATTTTGTACCCTTGGAGCAGTATTATAGTAGTTATATTCTTGTACTTAGAGGCAGTATTATAGTAGTTATATTCTTGCACATAGGAAGCAGTTTTACAGTAGTTTTATTCTTGTACATAGTTGGCAGTATTATAATTCAAAGTCACAAAATTTTCAGCTTACCCTTGTAGTTTATGGAGTGCCAGGTGTATGTAGGATGCACGAGATTGCCAGGAACTTCATCCGGTATTCGCAGCTTGTAATAATAGAAAATCCAGCATCCAACATTGTTAGCTATTTGCTAATCCAACGTAAACACGTGCATGTGGCGTTGTTAAAACTTAAACTTTTAATTCCAACAAGTTAAAAACGTACATTCCGTATTGCATACAAATATTGACGTACAACCACCTAGCATAGGGGAACGCACATGATTGTACCGGACAAGACTTTGGATTCTAGATTTTCTATTATTGCAGTATTATAGTTGTTATATTATTGTACTTAGTCACTGTGCTTTCACTCCTCACCATAGGGGAGCAGGAAAACTCAGTAAAAAACTTGGTTTAGCGCTCAGGCGATGGGTAGAATAAAATAAGGGACGAGACACTTGGCATCTAGCTAATTAATATGTCTCTTTAATGTCCAAATTTGGACCTTAAAGAGTTACAAACGGGATAGGGACTGTAGGTTTGTTCTTAAGTTGAATTTGTATGTAAGTCGGAACAGTTAGATTTTGTAAATGAAACTTCAGCACAAAAGGTTTTGTTGTTTTTTTAGTTTTGGATAGAGCAGGGAAGGGTTTTTACATTTGTTTTGCTGTCTGTGCCCTTGTTAAGAAGATTTCACCTCATTTTCAATTCATTTTCACCTCAAGTGCTGCTGTGGCCTGCTGGAACGTGTCGTTCCACAGCTACTATCTGCTAAGGAACTACAAGCGCCAGCATGTCCCATAAGTCTACGTTTGTAACGAGGGGACAGATGTAATTCGGAACATGTTTCAATTGATGAACAGCATATCGCCATTGCGAGGCTTCAAGCAGGATGCTCTCAGATGGATTTGGACACTGAGCTCAGAGTGTCATCAGCAGGTTGTATCAGAGATACAGAGAGACTGGAAGAGTCACAGAAAGGCAAAGAAGTGGACGTCCTTTGGCTCCATCACACACTGATTATGCTTTATTATAAATCATGCCTTGTGGAACCGGATAATGAATGCCGCACTTTCTCCAGACCAGAACCCTCTACAAAACCTGTAGGATCAGGTGAGTCCCCATGTAGAAGCCCATAACTCTGTACCCCTGAACCTCAATGACCTGAGGGGCCCCTTCAAGAAGAGTAGGAGCCTCAGCAGCCAATAACTGCACTTGTGAACAGCAGGAGACGTCATTGACCAGCTGTAATTGATGTTCAAGGCCACACAACACATTATTGAGACATTGACATTTTCTGATGGTGTATACGCTCAACTGCTGATTTTCTCATCTCAAAATATTTAAATGGCCGACTTCCAGGATAAAATATCACTGGAGCAGGAAATTTTTAAGTTTTCCATAAATTACACCTGAAGGCCAAATGTCCCTAAGTTTTTGGAGGTAGTGTCTCTTATTTGCTCTCCATTAAGAGTCATGATGATAATGACATTCAGAATAAATGTCTACTGCATTACCGCTGACACATCTCTTGAGTCTGGAATTGCCTTATAACTCTTTAAAGCGGTTTTTGCCAAGAAGTGATTTCCTCACCTAACAGGCTGCTACTCTGATCTAAAGTCTTGAGAAAAGGGGCATTATGTTTCTGTGTTTAAAAAAAACAAGTACCTCCTCTGTGATGTCATCGCTCCACCTCCCATGCAGGCTCCCGAGGCTGATACTCAGTCTCTGTAGTTGAGTAAACATGAGGAGAACTGTATTGTGCACAAGCTCTAAGGGTTTTGTTTCTCCATCTTATCTGCTCATGAGAGGAGATAAGCTCTGAGCAGGCAGCCTTCTTTTGTTTGTTCACAGACTGCTGCAGGTAGGAGGGCTGAGCAGGGAGCCAGGGAATATCTGCAAGTTTACTCAGATAATTACATTACAACCAGTGGATTCTCTATACAAAAGACACAGGCTCTTTTCTCCCACTCCCTTCACAGCTCGTTCATGTTCCCTGCCATCAGATAAGAAGTGCAAACAACACAAGTGCAGCCAGATCAGCTCCTGGTCGTAACTAATGTAAACAGTCAGAAAACTAAGGGCATCTTAGTCAGGCTGTAGCTCTCACAGGCTACACTTTTTATAATCACATATATGTAGAAAAGTGATTAAATACCCATTTTGGAGGATCCCACGTTAACATTAGATTGTGGCAAAACCCCTTTAATTGCTCTCTAAACGTCCCAATAGATTTTTACCTTCAGTCACACTCTCCGGACTCGCCTAATCCTACATGTTGTGGGAACCAGTTGGATGCTTCATGTACTTACGAGCAGGAGGACGTCCCTGGAAAAAGTTTTAGAACATTGGCAACAATGAGTAATTGATGACATAGCTGTAGTAACAAGGTCATCAATGGATTTGGCATGATGTGGAGAAACACCTTCAGCCTGGGTGGTATGTGACCTTTTGAAACAAGGAAGTCCTGGAGGTCATAACTAAACATCTGCCTGGCATTTCTTTAATGTGACACAAATTAATTTTATTTTTCAGCGGCGGACGCTGAAATGTCCCATGCCACTACCTGCATTGGCTTCCTGGGTAAGCCGCAGCCAGCACACACGTCTCCCATCTCCGGCGAAATATAAACAGGACCCAGCCTGCGGCAGAGAGGAAACAGGAAGCCATGAACAAAGGCACCGGGCCAA
This sequence comes from Phyllomedusa bahiana, assembly GCA_025379985.1. Taxonomy (NCBI): domain Eukaryota; kingdom Metazoa; phylum Chordata; class Amphibia; order Anura; family Hylidae; genus Phyllomedusa; species Phyllomedusa bahiana. The sequence continues at coordinate 44,864 of JAODAL010013516.1, forward strand.
AGCGCCCCCCTCCTGTATGGCTCACACGTACACTCTCTTATCTGAGAATGCGATGTCCTCTCCTTCTCAAACATCCACATTAGATAAACAATCCAGGCAGAAGGGAAAAAAAAATCAAGGAATAGTCCAATGTTTAGGTTTCTGCAAGGCAGCCTGGTATCCTCAAGAAATGATCGCCTTTAGGTGGCATATGAGCCCATGTAGGACTATAAGCAGGACACCCCTCCCCCAAGAGATATACATTGGACAGAGAAATTACAAAATTGGGTAGTCACACAGGAGCACGCATGCACTCAGCTTTCCTGATACTCAGCATCCAAGCCCACCTGGCCATTTATAGGACCAGTACACAACTGGTCCCCCAAGTAGTCTTTTGTCATCCTGACCTATCTACTGTTCACTTTCTCTATAAACCCCCTTTAAGCCTGCCTTATTGTTGTTTAAGCCCCGCCCTTAAAAACGTTTTCTCACCACAATGATTGGCTTTTAACATGTAGGGAAAGGTAAATGAAGATTGTTACCAAATACATTGCTTTGTGGATTTTACTTTGTTTAGGAGATAATAAATGATTGTATCTACTCTTAGGGCCACATGTATGAAACGGTTTTGGTCTAAAGCTCACTTTTTTCCCCATAGAAACAAATGCGGAAAAAAGTGAGTTTTAGACCAAACCTTTCCCATACATTTTGGCCATAGAGACTAAAATTTTTTTCCCAAAACCGTCTTTTCCCACCGCCCCCTAAATCTTTTTTTTCTAAATTTTCTAAACAGCACCCGTCTAAACCTTGGAGGGTCACTCCCTGCAGATCTTTTTTTTAGAAAAAGAATTTTTTTTTTTCCCAAAGGGGTAATGCCAAATTTTAAGTGGTTCGTAGCCTTTTTACTTTGCTTTTGACAAACCCCCTACAGTCTGTAAACGTAAGAAAAACCCAGCTAAAAATGGAAAATCTGAATGTCAAATTTCACTGCTTTTGAACCCCCCACAGCCTACGATTGTGACCTCTGTGACTCACCCAGGTAAAAAAACCCCTAATTTTCACCCCCCGCCTCCCTTAATTTCTTTTTCACCCCCTGGGGCCCTTCCGGGTTTGCGGAAAGTTTTGTAGCTTTTTATCTTTTTTTCTTACCGGCCCTAATTCACCTCTCTTTCCTTAGGGCTTGTCCCCACTAAACATTTTTCGGTTTTTCAACAGTTTGCGGTTTTAAAAAACCTGTCTGAAAAACGGGACAAGCAACGCCCCCCCAAAGACTTCAATAGAAAATCCATGCAAAACAGCCCCCATTCCCCGGGATTTTCCATTTCTAAAAAAACGAAAAAAACATGTTCATTCTTCCGAACATTTTTTCTGGCGGAACATGAACATGTGGGTGCGAAGGAGGAGGTCTTGAATCCGCAAACCACGGACAAAAGCCGTCCCCCAGCGTGCCAAAAAAAGACCAAATACTGTTTGGGAAATCCAACCAGTATTTGGTCTTTACCATGTGAACGCACCCTTAACCTACCAGATCCTAGACCCAAATTGCCACATGACCCCACTTTCTTGGAAGCTCCCAGCTCGTGATTGTACCTTACGGGGGTTTTGGTCTTTCACAAACCCCCCAGTGCGACCCCCTCCACACTGGGATCCGCACTTATCTCCAAAATGGGTCCCCAAATTTCCCTATTCTGAACGGCAAAGTGGCAGTGCTTGCAACCGCTAAAGCAAAAATGAAAAACCTGAAAATTGAAATAAATGTAAAGTTACTGCGCAAGCGTGGAATGCGCTTCTCCATTCAGAACATTGTTTTTTTGGCCTTTTTTCTGGTGGAACCCCCTTTTTAAATCTGACTTTGTTTGCGGGATCCAAATTCAATATCCCACCAAGGTATGCGGGGAAAAAACCCCTTTAAAACCCCAAAATCAAAAATTGTTTTAGGGAAAAAAGGATTTGTCAAGCCAAGATACTGCCCTTGTATTGGCTTTGAGGCCCAGTTTAGGTTGGGTTTTGCACTCTTCCCATGAATGTTATGAAACCCTACCTGTACCATGTTCAGAAAATGGGTAAAAGGAGCTAAACCCAAGGCCCCCAATTTCAACTTTAATTTCTATCGGGAAAAATTTGGGTTTTGGGATAGGGAAAAGGGGGTGGCGGATATGACCGTTTTTTAAATTTAAATTCTCTGGGGACCCTTTATTCATCCCCTTTCCTTTTCCCAAAAAGAAATCAGGAATTTTAATAATCTCACTTTAGAGCCAACTAGAACCTCTGACCCCATGTATAAGAAATGCTTAAAATGGATTTGCAAATCATAAAAATGACTTAGAGCCCTGGATTCTTTTTCATACAATAAGGGCGACATGTCCGAAAAGTGGCGTATCCATGCCAGTTTTAGGCGCATTAAATCAGTGTAAAGTGTCCCTTTGAAATTCTGATACTTTCTAAAAAACTGACGTAGGTATACCTTATTTGCGCCGAAAAAGGGCTTTGCCCTCAAAAAGGGGCATTGGGGCAACCCGCGGCACATAGCATATCATTGGTAGTAAATGTAGCACCTATCGCGGCGCATTGCCCAAAGGGGGCGAATAACTTTTTTAAGGGGCCTAATAGGTGCATTGCGTGGCGGGGGAAACACAGTTTTACCACATTTAGGCGGGATTACAAAATGTCCTCCCCGATATAATGCGCCTAGCTTTTGGGGTACGACAGTTCATTTTTCAACAAGGGGGGGGGGTATGGGGGTCAAAAGTGGTTTTTGGGGCAAAATAGACCAAAAAAAAATGGGGGTTGGCGGGGGGGGGCGGGACATGTCTGCCCTAAAATTTTTTTAGTTTAATAAAGGGCCACACAGGTTGTGCCTGGTATTACAAATCTGGCCTGTTCACTTCAACCACACACAACCCATAAATGGATGGTGCCGCTTTTGGAATAACGCAGCCATGTTTTTCAAGTTCTGTATTACCCCTTTAATAAAATAAAATTCACTGAAATATTGCCCACTGAGACACAGCACACTTGCCGCCACCTTTATTACTAATTCCCCGCCCCGAGAAAACCATTATCTGCTGGGCCCCCGCCAGAAGCGTGCAATGTTTTCAGGGTGCTTCAGAATGTGAAAAACCCAAGATGGAGCCCCTCCTTTTTGTAAGGTCGCCTTTTCCTCAATGTCTTCACTGTCTATAGGTTACTGGCATCTCAGATACTCCGCGACAACAGAAAGGCGTCTTTGTGAAATCGTTGGCAGAGACCAAGAAGTCCCACAGACCCCGAATGGCAAATCTGGGTACTTCGAAAAATGCTCCCCTTCTCCAAATGTGTGCAGACCGGGTCACCCCTTTTATCTATCTCTGGCTGTATTGTAACTGCTAGTCCACAACTAACTGATACTAGAATCCGTGGTGCAGTAATCGTTCCTATATCACGAGTTAAAGACCATTTCTAAAGTTTAACAAAGTACTTAATGTGTCAGATTAAACTACATGGCCCATATGTACGGTACAAAATTATAGTATAAAATACTATTGTCCTCTGTGTACAAGAATAGAACTGCAATAATTTCTGGGCCCCCCCTGTTTCAAAAAATTTAAAATACTATAATACTGTCCTATGGAAAAAATTTTAACTACTTATTAAATGCCCTTTCCCATGTTTCAAGAAAGAACTATATAATAGGGTCCTTTGTACAAGGAAAAAAAACTACATAAATACTGTCCTTTATGTACAAGAATATAATACTATAATACCGCCCCTAAAAATACAAAAATTTAACTTTCTAGAAAACTGCCTTTTATTAAAAATATAACTAATTTTAAAAATTTCCCCCAAAAGTACCCAAAACCCTTTAAATACTTTAATACTGTCCTTTTATGTACAAGAATATAAAATACTAAAAAATATGTCCCTATGTTTCAAGAATTAACTACAATAATAAATACCCCATGTACCCAAAAATATAACTTTCTATAATACTGATCCCTATGTACAAGAATATAACTACTATAAAACGTCCTTTTTTGTACAAGAATATTTAAATTCTATAAAACTGCCCCCTTTTTACAAGAATATAACTACTATAATTTACTTCCCAGTTCAAGAAAAGTAACTATTTTTTAAAACGGCCCCCCCCAAAATTTCAAAAATAGATGTTTGGGGGAAATTTTTCACCAAAAAATGGGGGAAAAAATAAACCTTTTGGTGGTTTGACTTTTATTTAGCGTCCGGGGTTTAACTTAAATGAAATGGATTTAAAAGAGACACTAGGCTCCTAGTCAATTTTCAAGGTCCCCTTTATTTCCAAAATTACAAAGCAAAAGAAAGAACGTTTCGCAGGAAACTCCTCCCCCCCTCCTCAGTTACCCCCTATGGGACAAGAATATAACTACTAAAAATACCCGTCTATGTACAAGAAAATAACTACTATAATTTTTTTCCCCCTATGTTTCAAGAATATAACCCACTATTATTTTGCTCCTATGTACAAGAATATTTTAAACTATAAATACGGCCCCCTTTTGTTCAAGAATATAACTACTAAAAATACTGCTTTTTTATGGGACAAGAATTTAACTATTATAATACTGGCCCCCCCTTTTACAAAGAATTTTTAAATACTATAAAATGTCCTATGTCAAGAATTTTTAAATACTTTTTAATTTTTTTTTTTTGGCCCCCCATGTACAAGAATATTTTCTACTATAAATTCCTGCCCTTTGTACAAGAAAATTAAACTTAAATTAAAAAAAACTTCCCCCCTTTTTAAAGAAAATTTGCTACTTTAAAAATTTTTTTTCCCCCCCCAAAGGGTTTTATATTTTTACATTATATGTGAAAAATCAACCAAACATTCTTTTTAAAACTACCCCGGGGAAACCCCATGAATTTCTGTGGGGTTCAAACCCCCCCTTCATAAAAATATTTAAATTTTATTTCCCCTGCCCCCAGTGTTCAAGAATATTTTCTTTCTTTTTATTTTTAATCCCATGTTTCAGTAATATAACTACTAAAAATACTGTACCTATGTACCAAAAAATTTAAAATACTATAATACTGTACCTATGTAAAAAGAATATAAATAATATAATTTCTTCCCCCATGTACAAGAATTTAACTACTTTTTAACTTCCCCTATGTACAAGAAATAATACTATAATCCCTTTTCCCATGTACAAAGGGAATTTTAACTAATATAATTTCTGTACCTATGTACAAGAATATAACTTTTATAAACTTCCCCCCTTTTTACAAGAATTTAACTACTATAATACCTTTTCTATGTAAGGAATATAAATATTATAATACTACCCCCTATGTACAGAATTATAACTACGATAATAGCCCCCATTGCACAAGAATATAATACTTTTAATAGTGCCCCCCTGTGTTTCAAGGATAAAACTTCTTTAATATTTCCCCCCCATGTACAAAAAATATAATTTCTTTTTACTGGCCCCCCTATGTACAAGAATATTTAATACTTTAATACCCCGCTCCAAGTACAAGAATATAACTTTTCTATAATTTGCCCCAAAGTACAAGAAAAATTTTAAAAACTTTCTTACGCCCTTTATTTTGTTAAGAAAATAACTACTATAAAACTGCCCCCCATGTAAAGAAAATTAAAAGGGTATAAAAAACTGCTCCATGACAAAATATAACTGCTTTAATACTTGGTCCCCGCATACAGAACATAACTACTATTTTACTACCCCTATTTTAAGAATTTTAAAATTTTTTTTAAATAAAAGCCCCCTTTGTAAAAGAATATAACTACTATAAAACTGCCCCCCATGTATAAAAATATAACTACTATAATAATGTGCCCCGGGTACAAGAATTTTTAAACTATTTAAAAAGGCCCCCCTTTTTTTCAAGAAAAATAAACTACAAAAATCTGTCCCCTAACGTACAAGAAAAATAACTTTCATTTTAAATGCCAAATTTTATGTACAAGAATTTTTAAAATCTATAATAATTTCCCCCTATGTACAAGAATATAACACTTTTTACCCCCCCCTATTAAAAACAAAATAACTACTTTAATTTCTCCCCTATGTAAAAAAATATAACTACTATAAAAATGCCCCTTTTTAAAAAGAAAATAACTACTATAATTTCTGTCCTATGTACAAGAATTAACTACTATAATACTGCCCCTATTTTAAAAGAATATAACTACAAAATACTGCCCCCCTATGTACAAAAATATAAATCTATAATACGCCCCCCCGCTACAAAAACATGGCTACTTATAATAAGTCCCCCCTTTCCCTACAAGGATAGTAGCTATATCATTGTGAAATGAAACCGGGAGCAGAAGGAAACTCACCTTGTGGGAAATTTTTAAATTTTGTTGAGTTTAGAAAAATTTTGGTGGTTTAAACCTCCCACCTTGTTGTTTTTTCCCAAAGGGAAATGGCACAAATCATTTAAGCTTTAAAGGGAAATAAACCCCATCCCCCAGGAACAAAAACCGAGCAGCCGAACTCCAAGTTAGATAGGGGAGACCTCCACAGATTCCCGACGGTCTCCGGCAAAAATATAGGTAGTCACTATGCTCTCATTCTCACCATTGGGTGAGGGGGAAAAAAATCAGTAAAAAAATTGGTGCAAGCGCTCCGTCTTAAGTAGAATAAAATAAGGAAGAAAACACTCGGCATTAGCCAAAATTAAAAAAATTCCTTTAAAGTCCAAATTTAAAAACAAAAGCAAGATGCATTTCCCCGAGGATTTCCCCCGGTTAAAATTGGATTCCCGTAGTTTTAATCCCCGGGGGAAACGCGTCTTGCTGTTTTTGCTTTTAAATTTTGGGCATTAAAGGGACAAAATTAATTGGCTTGATGCCCATGTCTCGCCCTTATTTTTATTTTAAATTTACCCAAACCCCCTGGGGCCCCACACACCAAGTTTTTTTTTTTTCCCGAGTTTTTTGCCCACTTTTTTGAGGGGAGGCGTGAAAAGCACAGGGGCCTTTTCAGGGCCCCAAAAATATTTAAATACCATTTTGTCCAAAGGTCAAGAATATAACTACTGTAGGTTTCATTTCCCCTTTTTTATGTATACTAAAACCCCAATTTTGTAACATCCGGGAAAAACCATTGTAAACCCAAACACTTGTCACCCCTTTTTTTTCCCCCCATTACAAAACCCCAATAGATTGTAAGCTTTTGCCAGCCGGGCCCCCCCCAAAACCTTTTGTCTCTTTTTCAGTAGCTTTTTTTTTAAAATTTAAAGTTGGTTTTGTCTGTGCTTTTTCCCTAAATTTTTTAAGCTGCAAAAAATGTTGGCGCATAAAAAAAAGATTATTTTTTTTATTACTGCAATATGTCCTTTTATGTACAAGAAAATAGCTACCTTTTCCCGCCCCCAAAGTTCCCAAAAATATAACCAAATTTAACACTTCTCCCCTTTTGTACAAGGATATTAACCCCTTAAAAAACTCTCCCCCTTTAAGTATAAAAATATAAAACCCAATATAAATTTCTTCTTCCCAATGTACAAGAATTAACTAAAATATAATTTGCCCCCTTTGTAAAAAGAATAAACTACTATAAAAACTCCGGGCCCCCTATGACAAGAATATAGCTACTATTTACTGCTCCTATGTACAAGAAAATTTTAAATAATATAATACTGCTCCTATGTACAAGGGAAAATAACCACTATTAAAACTGCCCCTTATGTACAAGGGTTTTTTCTGCTTAATACCCGGGCCCTTCTACCCCTTTTTAAAAAAATAACTACTTTTAAAATTCTTCTATGTACAAGATTTTAAATACTATAATACTGCCCCCATGTACAAGAAAAATAAAATACTTAATACACATCCTATGGGACCCAAAAATAGAAAATACTATAATACCGCCCCCTATGTTTTCCCAAAATAGAACCCACTAAAAATACCCCCCCCCTAAGTACAAGAAAGAAACCCACTATTAAAAAAAGCCCTATGTACAAGAATAAATAGTGTACCTTTTAAAAACCGCCCCCTATTAAAAGAAAAGAACTACTATAATACTGCCCCCTATGTACAAGAATTGAATATATAAATAATGTCCTAGACCCCCCAAGAATTTAAAAAACTATAAAACTTTCCCCTAATGTACAAGAATATAACTAAATATAAACTGCCCCTATGTACAACCCAAAATTTTTTTTACTATAAAAATTTTCCTATGTAAAAGAATTTTTAAATACATAAAAACTTTCCCCCTTTGTACAAGAATTTTACACTAAATACTGCCCCCTAAAGACAAGAAAAAACTACAAATTTTTTTCTGCTCCCCCCTGTTTTTAAAAATTTTCTACTATTTTAAAACTTTCCCCCATGGGCAAAAAAAATAACTACCCATAATAAAGCCCCCCCCTTTGCTAACTTGTAAATTTTTTGTTTTGTGATCTCCTTGTTGCCAAAACAATTCTTTCCTCTTTCCACCTGACAGATCCATGGGATTCGCCTCCAGGCTGTGAAAACATGGCCCCTCCTGCCTGGTCCCAGCTTCCCCTCTATTTCTTCCCTGGGGCTTTTCCCCCCTGCATGAGCATTAAAACTTTCCCTTTCCCATGGGTCCGGAAACACAGACATATTGGGAAGGGGAAAACCCACCATTGGTTAAAAATGAAGGTGACAACCCCTTCCCTTTTAATTAAAAATGAGCTCAAAATTTCCCCTCTCCCCCCCCCCTCCCAATCTCCCTTTGGGAAATATTTTGCCAGGCCCGAGGGATTCATCCCCCAAAATGAAAAAAGTGTATTGGGGGCCCAAAGGGCATATTTTGGCCCAAGCCTTATTCCCCCCTTTGGGGGATGTGATCCTGTTCCCCCTTGGGCTCTCATCTCCCCCCAACTAGCAACTAACGGCAGATGTGTAACTTACAAGTTCTTGGGCTCACTGCCTATTTAGGACTCAACCTACCTTGTGGCTTTTATAATGTTGATTTCATCCTAATTGACACTGGGACATTCTGGCCCCAGGTTCAGTTGTGATTTTTGCTTGTGCGCCCCCATAGCTGCCCCAATGGCTGAACATTTAGGGCCACATGTATGAAAACTTTTTAGGTCTAAAACTCACTTTTTTGCCCATAGTAATCTATGGGCAACAAAGTGAGTTTTAGACCTAAACTGTTTTCATACATGTGGCCCTTCGTACCTAGGTCAACCTTCTCCATAAGGGATGATGAATAGTATTGGACAACAAGGCATGGTCCCTTCCCTCTGTGTAACCTCTCCCTGTAACACCATACTACTCCTGTCAGAAGTAATTGGCCGTCCCTCCCCTGACTCCTCAGCCCATGCAGCCAGGCTCTGTTTACAAAGCAGGAGAAAGTCGCATCCTTATCTCGGGCACCAGCCTAGCTCCTAAAATTAGACTGTGCCTCAGCCTTGGCGTGATCTCTACACATAGGAAAGGACAGGAATCGAGTAGCAGCAAAATCTCCTCAGACTCCTCTACTGCAAACTACAAGGGATGAAATGGATGGATAGATAGATATGAGATGTATGTATGTATAGATAGATAGATAGATAGATAGATAGATAGATAGATATGAAATACATAGAAAGATGGGAGATAGATAGATATGAGATAGATGGATGGATGGATGGAGAGATGCATATGGGATAGATGGATGGATGGATAGATAGATATGGGATAGATGGATGGATGGATAGATAGATATGAGATACATAGAAAGATGGGAGATAGATAGATATGAGGTAGATAGATATGAAATAGATAGATAGGAGATAGATATGAGATAGATAGGAGATAGATATATATGAGATAGATATATAGGTATGAAATAGATAGGAGATAGATAGATATGAGATAGATAATAGATATGAGAAAAGATATATAGGTTAAAATAGATAGGGATGTAGATATGAGTAGTTTTAGATAGGATAGATGTAGATAATAGAAGGAGATAGATAGGGTAGATAGTATGAGATAGATAGGAGATAGATATATATGAGATAGATATGAAATAGATAGGAGATAGATATATAGGTATGAAATAGATAGGAGATAGATAGATATGAGATAGATATATAGTTGAGATAGTTTGATGATAGATAGATAGTTGGAGATGATAGGAGATGAATATGAGATGATAGGAGATAGTAGATATGAGATAGAATATATAGAGATAGATGATAGGAGATGTGGGAGATAGATTATAGTTGAATAGATAGGAGATAGATAGATTATATGGTAGATATTTATATGAATAGATGGGGAGTAGATTATAGGTATGAAATAGTAGGAGATAGTAGTTATGAATTTGATATTAGAATGGATGATAGTAGATGGGAATAGATGGAGATGTGTTATAGATAGGAGATAGATAGATAGGAGATAGTTAGGAGATGATAGATAGTATAGATAGTTTGAAGGAGATTATAGATAGGGGATGGATAGATAGCTAGATAGATATGAGATAGATTAATAGATATGTAGATGATAGATATGAGATAGATAATATGAGATAGATAGATATTGATAGATAGATGATAGGGGATTGAAAATAGATAGATATGGAATAGATAGATTGAGTAGATAGATATGGTAGATAGATATTGTATGAGTAGAGGGTAGAAAGATAAGATAAATAAATATAATAATTTAGTTAAAGAAGTAGATATATATTATTTAAGGGGAAAAGAGGAGAGGAGGGACTTTTTACAGCTCTGGTCTTGGCATATGTCTAATCTTCAGGCTGAGGGAGAAAATCAGGTGCAAATACAGGTTCTCTGTATTTTATTTAAAGCCCAAAAAAGGTGGCGAACAGGTGAAGGCATCACAAACAAACAAAAACCAAAAACCCGCTTTCTGAGCTCTAACCTAACCCCAAGAGTATCACTAGCACTCTGTAAGACCTCAGCAAAGGTGTGAAAGAGGTGGTCCCACAGCTGTCTCCTCCCAAGGGGTGAATGTTAGTCTATGGTTTTGCCATCTCTAGTCGTTTCCCGCTGATTTAAAGGCCAGGGGAAACCTGGCATGGAAATGGGGAGTGACATCACCCTATCAATGCTTACTCCAATGAAAGGGCCCCCCCCAGGTGGCTGGAAGCCAAAACTAAAACAAATAAAAAGTATGTCAAAGGCCCCAACTAAATTTTGGCCTTTCATTCCACCAAAGGTCCTTTCCCTTGGTAACATTGGGTTGGACTTAAGGGGCATGTAGAAACCGGGTGGGGATATATACACCCTTTTTTACCCCTTCCCCCCGTGCCTTACAATTATACATTAAATGAGATGATTTGCATAGATATAAGTTAGTTGATATAGATAGATCGAAAGTATGAGATAGAAGATTTGGTTGATGATAGGAGTTGATAGTAGATAGGAGATAGATATAAAAAGGAAAACGCAGAGAGATAGAATGAGATGTAGATAATTTTGATGATAGATATGAGTAGATATGGATGATTAGAAGGAGGGCAGTAGAATTTAAAAAGGGTCGTATGAATAGATGAAGTAGATAGGGATATATAGATAGGGATGTGATAGATAGATAGATAGTAAAAGATTGGTTTGATAAGAATAGATGATAATAATTGAATAGTGTAGATAGATATGAGATAGTATGGTTTGAGGTAGATGTAGATAATAGATAGATAGATAATATGGGATAATAGTAGTAGATATGGGTATTGATAGATAGGAGATAGATAGATAATGTAAATAGAGAGATAGAAATAGATAGATGATATGGATTGTGTAGTAGATAGACAGACAGAGATAGATATGAGATTCACAGATATGAGGCACAGGATGAACAATATCATCAGTCCTATCAGGAAAGGATATGAGAGGATTACCTGTATCCTGGCTGAGGTGGCTCCCCCGTCTTGTTTTTTCACACGGGTCAGTAAAAGAAATACCAGATGAATGATCATTGGGAATGGGGTTGTGCTGTTTTACGTCAGGGCCCACGATGATAAGATGGGGGGGGAAACCCAGGGCGGGTTTTAGGAAAAGTGATAGTGCACCTTTGGGACATTGACCAGATCACTGACATCAAGCTGAACCTTGTATTTGTGCTACAGCAATAGCTGAGAATTTCTTTATTCACTTGGAGGTGGAGCTTTTAGGACTCTAAATCTAATTCTATCATTTATTGGGAACAGTAGGAGATTGCTTTCTGGAGGAACATGATGACAACTCTCCATATAAAATCCGAGATTAAGGAACAGAGAAGAGGGCAGGCAGGAGGCGCAGCTACCCCTGGGCCTGCACCACCTTGTTTTACACACTGGACCATAGGGTGTGGGGAGGGTTTGGCCCTTCTGCTGATGAATTTCTTATAGTAGGTCATCCCTGTTATGTCAAAGCCCAGGATGCTGGCATGGTGTTTATAGCGTGGCTGTTGCTTATGGCGCTGGAGCTGATTTATAGGCAAGGATAATGCTAACACAATTTTGCCAAAATTTGTGACCTTACTTTGTATTCGGCTTTTCAGGAGACTAACCCAGTGGTAGCTCGCACCATATGGCTGTAATCAAATATGTGGTCCCACAACTTGGCGATCTCAAGTGACCGGCGTTTGTAGGTACAATGTACCCAGGATTATTAAATCAATTCAAAAATTTGTGTTGTAAATGAGATAACAGCTGTAAGGAGAGCTGCCCCCATCTGGATTCAGCCCTCAGTCAGAATTACATTTGGAAGTTGGACGGTTAATCAAAACCATATGGATCCCTACCTCCCATGTCAGACGATCCCTAACCACAGATGTAATATACGCTAAGCATTTATAAGAAGTAGATTTTGATTTATATGAAGTGTTATAAACTATAGGAGGTGACGATTTTCATTATATTGTGTTTATATTTATCTTTACTATTTATAATTTTCTTTATATTTGTTTTTACTATAGACTTGTTAAGTGTAAATATTTAATGAAATATAATTCAATATAGTACAATTCCTCAAACCTGCATCCTCTCTAGATGGCCTGGATTTTTTATAGCATCCAACTGTACAGCCAAAAATACCCAAAAATGTAGAATGTGCCATGCAGAAGTATAGTAGACTTCTATAATTCAGGAATAGTAATGAAACCACGATGAAAGTCACAATGTAAGTGATCTATGTGTACAGTAAATACACTTTCCTTCAAAACAGCGCCACACTGGTCCTCAGGTTGTGTGGGGTATTGCAGCTTAGCCTTATTCACTGTACTGCATCTAAGCTGCAATACTAGACACAATCTGTGGGCAGGTTTGGCGCTGTTTCTGAAAAAAGCAGGAATATTTTTCTAGTCCCCGTTAACATCTTCAGGTCGGAACTATTTTCATTTTTTGTTTTTTTAAGCCCGCCTTCCAAGAGCCAAAACTTTTTTTTTTTTGATCTTTCCATGCAAACAGACATACGAGGGCTTGTGTTTTGTGGAAAAAGAAGTATTTTTTTAATGGCACCATTGATTGTACCGTGTAATACACCTGGAAATGCAAAATAAATTCCTTGTGAGGTGGAACATAAAAAAGAAACGGAATTGTACCATTTTGTGGGAGGTTCCCTTATTTCGGAGTTCATTGTTCTTTATAAATGATATGCTATTTGTGTCCTATGGGTTGGTCCAATTCTGATGATACATTTATAAAGTTTTCATTATATTTTGCTACTTTAAAAAAAAAACAATATATTTAAAAAAAAAAGTATTCACATTGCCATGCTATGAGACCAATAACTTTTTATATTTCCTCTGTCAGAGTTGTGTAATGGTTCCTTGTCTGCATGGTGAGCTCTAGTTTTTATTGGTACCAATTTAGAGTGTATATGACTTCTTGATCCTTTTTCAATTTCATTTTTTTTAGCGAGTCGGGTAGATCCAAAAACACAATTCTGGCATTAGGTTTTTTTTTTTTTTTTTTGTGATGTTCACCATGCTTCATATGTAGACTATGTATTTCTGTACTAATCCGCATGATTTATCAGTTGAATATTTTTAATAAATCTACACATTAAGCATTACATTGGAGTGCTGTGGATCTCTTTATCTTATGTATACAGTGTCTAGCCAACCCTTTTCCACTTGAGCACCCGCCTTTGTACCTGATCTACCTTGGTGTGCATGACCTTTCTCTGTAATATATGTATCAATATTGCTATATATGGGACAAGCAATAGCATGTTTAAAGGGGTTGTCTCACTACAAGGATTGCTGCTTTTTATGTTAAAGATCTTGCAAAAAAAAGTCACTTTGCAATATATGTCCATTACCAGTGTCCTACCTATTCCTAGATATCCCCTCTTGAATGGGCTGCATCAGCTCCTCAGGTCACTATAGCTACAGACCTATTCAATCTCTCCTGATAGGCTACCAGCACTGGTTGCTATAGCTACAGATTTTGCTTTCCTGATAGGCTTTCCCGTTTGGGTTTTATAGCTACCCGACCGTTTGATATCTCCTGATATGCCAGCATGGTTTCTATGCTAAGACTGTTGCTCTCTCTGATAGGCTGCAGTTGGTTGCTATAGCTACAGACCTGTTTTGATATCTCCTGATAGGCTGCCAGCACTGGTTGCTATAGCTACAGATCCCGTTTGATACTCCTGAAGGTGCCAGCATGGTGTATAGCTACAGACCCGGTCTACTCAGCATAGAAGCCAGTAAACACTCCCCTGAATTCAAAGTGAAACCAAGAAAACAAGACGGAGGTGAGATTAATCAATTTAGTGAGACAACCCCTTTGAGTCTCCAAGGGGGACTGAATGTAAAGGTGAAATATAGACTATATATTTCTGTACTGACCTGCATGATTTATCCATTGAATATTTGTAATAAATCTACACATATTAAGCATTACATTGGAGTGCCATGGATCTCTTTATCTTATGTACTGCTACATATAGGCATTTCATTTACATCCTATTACACCCTGCCTATTGCCTATGACAAGGTGTAATAGGTGTACAGACATGGCAGCTATGCGTTGGCCTTCATAAAGACCTAGACCGTATAGTTCCATTCAAAGGCTTTGACTGCTATGGTAACCTTCATAAGGCTATGGACGTATTAGTAAAACATACATTCAGGCCTTTGACAGCTATGGTAACCTTCATAGGCCTTATGTCAGCTATCGGTAACCTTATAAGGGCCTTGACCACTATCGGTAACTTCATAAGGCTATGACGCTATGGTATCCTTCATAAGGCCTATGAACTGCTATGGTAACTCCTTCATAGGCCTCATGTCCGCTATGGTAACCTTCATAAGGCCTATGACCGCTATGGTAACATTCATAAGGCCTATGACCGCTATGGTAACCTTCATAAGGCCTATGACCGCTATGGTAACCTTCATAAAGGCCTATGACCGCTATGGTAATCTTCATAAGGCCTTCAATGAACGCTATTTATGGCTAACCTTCAATAAGGCGCCTTTTCTGATGACGCCTATGGTTAACCTCACTATAGGCCTATGACCGCTATGGTAACCTTCATATGACTAAATGAACGTATAGGTAACCTTCATAAGGCCTGTTGACGCTATGGTAACCTACATAAGGACCTATATGACCGCTATGGTAACTTATAAGACTATGTGCTTGGTAACATTCATAAAGGCTCCCTATGACGCTATGGTAAACCCTTCATAAAGGCCATGGACGCTATGGTAATCTTCATAAGGCCTATGACTGCTATGGTATCCTTCATAAGACCTATGACTGCTATGGTAACCTTATAAGGACTATGTGGGCTATGGTAACATTCTTATGGACCCTATAATGACCGCTTGGTAAACCTTCATAAGACTACTGACGCTTTAGGTAACCATTCATAAGGACTATGGACACTATAGGTAACCTACATAAGGCCTATGACCCCCTATGGTTACCTTCATTAAGGCTATGACTGCTTGGTTAACCTTCCATGAGGCCCTTAAAAAACCGTATTGTAACCTCATAAGGCCTCATGACACTATGTTAACCTTCATAAGGATATGACCGCTAATGGTAACCTTCATAAAGGCTGATGACACGCTATGGTATAACCTTCATAAAGGCCTATGAACCGCTTAAAATATGGTAACAATTAATAAGGCCCTAATGGACCGCTATGGTAACCTTGTATAAGGCCTATGACGCTTGGTAACCTTTTTATGAAGGCCTTGACCGCCAATGGTAAATTCATAAAGGCCTATGAACGCTATGGTTATTTATAGGGCTATGGAATGCTATGGTAACTTCATAACTGCCTATGAACCGTATGCGGTAACCGTTCATAATGACTATGACTGCTATGGTAACCTTCATAAGGCCTATGACAGCTATGGTAACCTTCATAAGGCCTATGACCGCTATGGTAACCTTCATAAGACCTATGACTGCTATGGTAACATTCATAAGGCCTATGAACGCTTATTGGTAACCTTAATAATGGCCTTCTGACCGCATATCGGTAATTTTCATAAGGCCTATGACTGCTATGGTAACCTTCATAAGACCTATGACTGCTATGGTAACCTTCATAAGGCCTATGATGGCTATGGTAACCTTCATAAGGCCTATGACGGCTATGGTAAACACTTCATTAAAGACTATGTCGCCTATGGTAACCTTCACTAAGGCTATGACGCTATGGATAAAATTTCTAAGAACTGATGAAGCTATGGTACACTCCTTCATTAGACCGTGATGACCACTATCGGTAAACCTAAATAAGGCTATGAACGCTATTGGTAACTCTTCATATGGCTGATGACCGCTATGGAAACCTCTTCATTAAGCTATGGACCGCTATGGTTAACCTTCATAAGGCTTAGACGATATGGTAACCTTCCAAAGACTATGGAGCTATGGTAACCTTCATAAGGCCTATGACCGCTATGGTAACCTTCATAAGGCCTATGACCGCTATGGTAACCTTCATAAGACCTATGACTGCTATGGTAACATTCATAAGGCCTATGACCGCTATGGTAACCTTCATAAAGGCCTATGACCGCTATGGTAATCTTCATAAGGCCTATGACTGCTATGGTAACCTTCATAAGACCTATGACTGCTATGGTAACCTTCATAAGGCCTATGATGGCTATGGTAACATTCATAAGGCCTATGACCGCTATGGTAACCTTCATAAGACCTATGACTGCTATGGTAACATTCATAAGGCCTATGACCCCTATGGTAACCTTCATAAGGCCTATGACCCCTATGGTAACCTTCATAAGGCCTATGACTGCTATGGTAACCTTCATGAGGCCTATAACCGCTATTGTATCCTTCATAAGGCCTATGACCGCTATGGTAACCTTCATAAGGCCTATGACCGCTATGGTAACCTTCATAAGGCCTATGACCGCTATGGTAACCTTCATAAGGCCTATGACCGCTATGGTAACCTTCATAAGGCCTATGACCGCTATGGTAACCTTCATAAGGCCTATGACCGCTATGGTAACCTTCATAAAGGCCTATGACCGCTATGGTAATCTTCATAAGGCCTATGACTGCTATGGTAACCTTCATAAGGCCTATGACCGCTATGGTAACCTTCATAAGACCTATGACTGCTATGGTAACCTTAATAAGGCCTATGACCACTATGGTAACCTTCATAAGTCCTATGACAACTATGGTAACCTTTATAAGGCCTATGACCGCTATGGTAACCTTCATAAAGGCCTATGACCGCTATGGTAATTTTCATAAGGCCTATGACTGCTATGGTAACCTTCATAAGACCTATGACTGCTATGGTAACCTTCATAAGGCCTATGAAGGCTATGGTAACATTCATAAGGCCTATGACCGCTATGGTAACCTTCATAAGACCTATGACCGCTATGGTAACCTTCATAAGGCCTATGACCGCTATGGTAACCTTCATAAGGCCTATGACCGCTATGGTAACCTTCATAAGACCTATGACTGCTATGGTAACCTTCATAAGGCCTATGACCGCTATGGTAACCTTCATAAGGCCTATGATGGCTATGGTAACCTTCATAAGGCCTATGACCGCTATGGTAACCTTCATAAGGCCTATGATGGCTATGGTAACCTAATGGCACCCCGCAATCGCATTTTGAGGGAGGCCACAATAAACCACAGCCCGACATTCTAATCATTTAGTTGGTATACTCGGCTGCACTGTAGCATCTAAATGGTTAAGTGGCTGGGATTGGAGCTGTCTCCCATCCTGAAAGCTAGCGGTGAGCAAACCGCCTTCATGAAGTTTGAGTGTACTGTACACGTCTGTCCATTTGCATGAGGAGGTTAGAGGGTATGTCCCCTCTCTTTTGTTATGTTCTTATATTTGTTCCTGGAAAATCTGGGTGACAACGCATGTGGGCACCACAGGACCTGATCCTATTAAATGTTAGGTTATTGCATTCTGATATAACTTTATATTATAAGATTATATAACATCAAGATGGAGCAGTATTGGCACCTACTCTCATGCCTGTAAATAGTGATATTAACTCCCTGACTGCCCTTCCTTTATGCTTCTTTTGTTAACTGGTTTGTTCCAAGGACCTTTAGCCAAAGCAGTTACACATATTTTATAAGAAACAGATGGAAATGATTTCTTGACTTGGTAAATGTGCCAAGACCTGGGGCAAACACAGTATATATAGAAGTGTGCACGGCTCTGGAGCCAACAGGAAAGCTTCGGGTGCAGACATAGCCTGCACGATTTTGCTATGGATGTGCTTGTGAAAATCTGCAGAAAATTGCAGAACCAGGAAATCTCAGACTTGATTCTATGTGATAACAGAGTATAATCCTCCTTATGAGCCAGAATGGAGATCTGCTCTGTATGCACGGGCTTGAGCCGGCTATGGATTATTTGTCATACATTTGCCAATGAATATTAAATCTCCCCTGCCTGGCTGGCTGCAAAACCAGCTGTGTGCCCACCGAGCCTGATCGCCCACACGACTGTATTTGCAAAGGAGTGGACAAAATTGCATCTGCTTACAGTCACCACTAGTGGCGTGCAGACCCTTCAGCTATTCTATGTTACTCCCTAGTGCAGGCCTGCACAACACACAACCCGTATTTCGGGTGGTCCTATGTTCATCACCCAAAAATAGTAATAATGATAACAAAATTTAAAAAATTGGGTGGTGCCACCAGGTTTGGAGGTGGTCGGGGGGATGGTCCTAGTTGGTCTAGCCCCCACGACCTGCAGTGTTGTGTAGGTCCAGCTCTGGTGCCCACTACTAACGGCCGACAGGGGTTGATTTAATTTCCAGACGGATCAGCATATAATGCTACACTATTATAGAGTGCTCCTCCCTTGCTCCATCTCTCCTATCGTCCTATGTGTCAGTCTTCACTGCTATCCTAGCATTGTAATTATGAGCCGGGAACATCACAATGAACCAAGTTACCTGCAGCGTGGAAATGAGTCAATGAATAAGGTCTCACCAGAATATTTGATGGAGTAATTTATATGTTGACTGAAGCACTTTCTGGACATTTTCTTGTAGACTTTGCTAAAGTCTTTTTTTTCCTGTGGGCCCCGTCTGGAATGCGGCTAATTTCCAGCGTAGGGGCCAAGTAGGAGTCCCAGGACACTTGATTCAATGTTGGTCTCCAGCTTATTCACAGGGCAGATCCATATTCTCTGGCCAAACACAAGCCGCATTGTCATCCGTCATCCCAATTACAGAAATAAATGGATTTCTCGGACATAAAGCCTCTTGTTGTGTATTTTTGCTTTATGTTGATATTTTGGTGCCCAAATATAATTTACTGAATTGTGTTTACCGTCATTCTATTCTAAAAATCAACAATTGTCCTTAAAGGGGTTATCTCGCTATAAAGATCAGCTTTCAACATGTAGGGAACAGTAAATAAAGACGTCTTCCAAATATATTGCTTTGTTTATTTATTTTTGTTAAGGAGCTACAAGTGATTTTATCACCTTCTGTGCTGTCTCTGGTTCCCCAAGTGACCGACCTGTGTTCTTTTTCCCCCCACTGCTTTTTGTTCTATCTGAACAGGGAGTGACATCATCACACAGCCCAAAGCACACAGAACTCCAAAACAGTGAGAGCTTGTTTGTTACTGATCTTTATAGACAAAAGCCAGTAATTACTGTTTGTTTACTTTACCTCACAAGCTTCCCTGGTCCTGACAGCAGGAGATTTATCTAATTAGCAGAGGTCTGGATACACAGAGCTCATATTTTAATTACAGACAGGTTGACCAGGAAGTGACAGAGCAAAGCAGCATTATTTCATTTATGCCTCCTATGAAACTTTGAGATTGGAGTCGGGAAGGAATTTTTTCCCTAAAATGAGGACAATTGGCTTCTACCTCATTGGGGTTTTTTGCCTTCCTCTGGATCAACACTTTAGCACAACAGGCTGAACTGGATGGACGTCCTGTCTTTTTTCGGCCTTACAAACTATGTAACTATGTAACTATGAGGAAACCCCTTTAAAGAGTCTATTCCAGGAGGTTCAGACATTGCTTATAAAGCTGCCTCCCCAGCAAGGCTATCCTAGCAGGACCAGTAGCTATATTCATCCTGATCTTCCTGGTTCATGAACAGAACATCAGAAATACAGTAAAGACTGACACAAAGGCACAGCAAAGAGAGAGAGAATTTAATTTTGTTACACATCATCAATCTTGAGCTACTTATAGAATAATCACTATATTCTTCAGCATTCCTATTTGCCCTCCTGCAATTGTTGCCCCAATTATGTTCCCCCTCTATGAGCTACAGCAGAAAACTGTGAAAGGTGGTTCCTAATTATTGAGAGCAGAAACCAAAGCATGTTAGAGTGCCCGCACAAGTGCCCAAAGTTTAGTATAGTATCCAACATAGAGCTATACTTTTCCCACATACAGCCAATGTCTACAAGTCCCAGGGGCGTAACTGGAGTTCATGGAGCCCCATAGCAAAATGAGATGGGCCCCACCACCTAATTAGCAGCAGGAGCAATAAACAAGGGTATAGATAATCCCGCCATACATCAGAGAGCCCAGACAGGAGAGCAGAAAGCCGCGAATTACTTGTTCCTTACAAAAAGTAACAATGTTCTTGTACCCAAGTGGGGACCCTCGACCTTTGGTCACCATAGCAGCTGCTATGGCTATAGTTACAGGCATGCAAAGCACCAAGCACTGCCCAGAGACCACCTTACTTTGTCTTCATATAGCCAAGCAGTGCCCATAAAGTGCCTTATTGTGCTTGGAAAGTGCCAAACAGTGCCCAGAGAGCACCATACTTTACCTTAAAGGGGTTTTGCCACAATCTAATGTTGACGTGGGATCCTCCAAAATGGGTATTTAATCACTTTTCTAAATATATGTAATTAAAAAAAGTGAAGCCTCTGAGAGCTACAGCCTTCCTTACATGCCCTTAGTTTCCTGACTATTTACATTAGATACGACCAGGAGCTGATCCGGCCGCGCTTGCGTTATTTGCACTTCTTATCTGACGGCAGGACACATGAATGAGCTTTGAAGGGACTGCGGAGAAAAGATCCTGTGTCTGCTGTACAGAGAATCCACTGATTGTAATGTAATTGTCTTAGTAAACATGCAGACGCTCCCTGGCTCCCTGCTCAGCCCTCCTATCTCCCCCCTGCATCAGTTTTTGAACAAATAAAAAGAAGGCTGCCTGCTCGGAGCTTATCTTTACTCCTGAGCAGATAAGAGGGAGAAAACAAAAGGCATATAGCTTGTGCACAATACAGTTATCCCCTGTGCATTAGCCAAACATGTTTGCTCAGCTACAGAGACTGATTATCAGGAACGTGCATGGGAGGTGGAGCGATGACATCACAGTGCAGGTACTTGTTTTTTTTAAACACAGAAACACAACTCTCCTTTTTTCAAGCCTCAAGAGGGGAGTGTCAGCCTGTTAGGTAAGGAACTCACTTCTTGGCAAAACCCCTTTAACATACCTATACTTTTCGCACATAGAGCCAGAGTCTACAAGTCGAATTACTGTGCCTGTCTAGAGTCAACCAGCACCCACACATTGTGCTTACCAAACACTGCCCAGAGTGCACCATAGTTTGCCTACAAAGAGCAAACCCCCCCCCTCCCCCCCCCGAGCCAGTGTCTAGATGGTGAATTGGGGACGTTCACATAGAAACTGTAAAATACCGGTCAGACTTTGACAGAATCCAACAATATTTTACAATCCGTTTTGGTTCTTCAGCATTTTTGGGGTGGATTTTGCACTTGAATTTCATCCGGCCCATTGACATTGAACAGTACATTTTGAATCGGAAATCTGATGGAAGAATGTGCATGTTCCAAGTTTTTGGCAAAGCTGGCGGTGCCCAGAGAACACCATACTTTACTTACAGAGAGCCAAGCAGTGACAAGGTAAAGCCAAGTACAGTAGTGCAAACGACGTGCCTTTCTGAGGTCACAAAGTAGCCAACAAAGTTACCCAGCAAACCGTGCTATATTGTGTCTACTGAGAGCCAAATTAAGGCCATATAGTGACAGACAGTGAACACCTAACTTTTTATACAGGACCATACTTTATCCACATGGTGCTATACTGGTGCCAAATAGCTCCAAGTGCCAACATAGAGCCAATGTCTCAGCAGTGCCACACTGTGCTTACACAGTGCACAGATACCGTAGTACTGACTCTGAAGTAGAGCCATACTATGCCCAGTGTGGCACTATATGGCAGCATTTGGCTCTTGCAATGCTCAAAGAGCACTCTACTTTGTTGTGATAGAGCCAGTGTACACCTTTTGCTATACTGTGCCCACATAGTGCCACACGTCATCCCACCCTGTAGAGATATCCCTCTGCTGCCAGGGACGTAACTAGAATTTAAAGGGCCCCATTTCAAAATGAGATGGGGCCCCACTATGTAATGACAATAAACTAATACAGCAGCATAGATAGCAATCATTAAAGGTATAAATAATACCGCCAGATATCAGGGAGCCCACATAGTAGAGCTGAAGAGCAGAAAGTCACCAGCTACTTGTTCCATACAAAAAGGAAAAAATGTTCTTGTACCCGAGTGGGGCTCCCTCAACCTCTGGACCCCTTAGCAGTGGCTATAGCAATAGCTATGCCCATGTCTGCTGCAGTAATTGATCTTTACTGTAGTATAAATTCCCCTGATCACTGCCAGCCACAGGGCACAGTGTAAGGGCAAATTACCAGACGCCAGGGAGACGCTCCTACGGGCACCTTCCTGGCGCTCGGCCTTGTGGTGGGGGATCATGTGATTTTCTGGGAAGAATTTCAAATTTTACTTTTTTTTTTTTTTTATACATGGCTGGAAAGTTACCCAGAATCCTCTGTGCTATTATCCTTTTCATTCACATTCCTGGCTTTAATCTGATGCCAAAAAAATCATTACTCACAAAAGGAGATCCTGCAACCAAGACCACGAAGGGAAATCACAAATAGTCCCCAGGAACAGCGTGTATCTAAGCCTAGCATGTGTGATACCTTCTGCTAAGTTACAGCATTCTAGTCTGTCATGTGTGATACTATATGCTGAGCTGTGTATCTAATCCTATCGTGTGTGATACTGTCTGTTGACCTGTGTATCTAATCCGATCATGTGTGATACTGTCTGCTGAGCTGTGTATCTAATTCTATCATGTGTGATACTGTCTGCTGAGCTGTGTATCTAAGACTATCATGTGTGATACTGTCTGCTGAGCTGTGTATCTAATCCTATCATGTGTGATACTGTGTGCTGAGCTGTGTATCTAAGACTATCATGTGTGATACGTGTACTTTACTCATGAAGCGTGGCTGTGTATCTAAGTACTTTATACATGGTGTGAATTATCTTGGGTCTTGCTGAGCTGTGTATCTAATCCTATCATATGTGATACTGCCTGCTGAGCTGTGTATCTAATCCTATCATGTGTAATACTGTCTGCTGAACTGTGTATCTAATCCTATCCTGTGTGATACTGTCTGCTGAGATGTCTATCTAATCCTATGTGTGATGCTGTCTTCTGAGCTGGTGTATGTCATCTTACCATGTGTGATACGGTCTGCTGAATTTATGTATCTAATCCTACTGTTGTATATTGAAAATCACAACTAAATTATAGTGTGATAAAGAGAAAAAAAAGAGGGAATGATGGCGCTAGACTGATAAAGTATAGATACAGTTTATTAGGACATTAAAACAGGACTATGCGTTTCTCGCTGGATAGCGTTTCATCAGGTCCATACAGAGAAATGAAGCTAAAACAGAGGTTTAAATCTTGTTCCTCTCTGTTTTAGCTTCATTTCTCTGTATGGACCTGATGAAACGCTATCCAGCGAGAAACGCGTAGTCCTGTTTTAATGTCCTAATAAACTGTATCTATACTTTATCAGTCTAGCGCCATCATTCCCTCTATAAGTTAGTTGTGATTTTTAATATATCACTGGTATCTTCCTATCATTCGGCTACGTTTGGAGCCAAGGAAGCGAGGGGGCTGCTGTGACTGTGACTGACCTTTCTATAAGCTCTGGGAGAGTTGCGCCTCCACCATTGTGCAACAAAATCAGGCTAGTGCAATACTGACCAACGGATAAACCTTTATTCCAGACGATCTACACTAGGAGCGCCTTTTTTTCTTTTTGTTTTACAGTACAATTTATAATCCTACTGTTGGAGATACTGTCTGCTGAGCTGTGTATCTATAGTAGAAGATAGTGGTGCTAAGCGGTTATATAAAAATAAGAGTTTTATTTTAACAGAACATGGACGGTGAGAACATGGACGATGCGTTTCACGCTAATGTGCTTCCTTCACAGACCTGGTGAAGTGCAGTTGCGTGAAATGCATTGTCCATGTTCTGTTGAAATAAGCCTCTTGTGTTTTGTATAACAGCTTACATCACTGTCCTCTATTTTCTACCACTGAATCAGGGGTAATTCTCTATAATTTCACCCACGGTTTCCGCTTTGCTATTGGAACAAAGGACGTAGATCTGGCAATCAGAATAAATCCCTGGATCAACGCCCTACTCTAGAATCCTGGCACTATAACCTTAATAGTTATTACTCTCCAAAATGAATCCAGCCCTTTAATTCGTTATGAAGTCACCATGGACAATTCCTCGGCAGAGATTCCAACAGCTCACAGCCTAACAGTAAGAATCCCTTTCTAGGTTATGTAGAAATTTTCTTTCCTCTTGCGAAGAGGACGCCGCCTGATATAGATACAATCCTGGGTATGAAAAATCTTTGCAGAATCTCATATGACCTAAATGTATTAAACATATTTATTACGTCCCCCCGAATGCCTTCTGTGTCTCAAACTAAATAATCCAATCTTTTAATCTTTCGTATTGTAGTCCACCCAGTTCCTGTTTATTATATTTTGCTGCCTTTGTACCTGTCGAAGCCTACAATGTCATTTCATGTTGCACTTGTGCCCAAAATTACACAATATTCCATGTTGTGTCTGACGTGACTTTATAATGGGAGAATAATGTTTCATATGTACACTATGACCCTTTTAATACACCCCATTATCCTATTTTCCATTTGCACTGCTGTCTGACACTGGCTCACAATTTTGGCTTTATCTGTCCAACATGGATTCCAAGTCCTTCTCCGTCACCTTTGGATTTTTTCTCCCCATGTGCATAACCTTGCATTTACATGTTAAACCATCATCTGCCATTTCCCTGCCCAGGCCTCCACTTATCTAGATCCCTTCTAATAAACATTACCTCAATGTGTTATGATACTTTACAGCTTCACATCACTGCAAAAATTGATATACTGTCGTAATCCTGTAAGTCATTAATGAAAATTTTAAAGAGATAGGGCCCAATACTGACCCTGTGCCCCACTATGACAGTGATCCACGCTGATTGTCCGTTAATTACCACCCTTTGTTTTCTATCTCTAGCCATTTGCTTACCCATTTCAAATATCCCCTGATCCCAAAGCCCATCTACTTACTAAACTCGTTATATTTTTACTTCCCAGAAAGAATCCAAGCCCCTTTTTTAATTCTGTTTTTTGAAGTCACATACAAGTTCCTCTGGCAGAGAGTTCCACATCCCCAAACCCCTTAACACTAAAAACCCTTTCTATGGTTATGTAGAAACTTTCCCTCTTGCAAGAGGACGCCCCCCCTTGTTATGAACAATCCTGGGGTTTTGAAATAAATCTTGGGGGAATCTCTAAATTTTACCTTTAATGTAATTTAAACATATTTTTTTTTTCTTCCCCCCCCCCCCTCACAAGCCGTCTTTTCTCTAAACTAAATAACCCCCAATCTTGTTAATCTTCTGGGGACTGATCCCCCCCATCCTTTTAATTTCTTTTGTTGCCGCCTTTGTACCCTTTCAAGCTCAAAAAATTTTTTCCGTGCAAAATGTCCCCAAAACGTACACAAAATTCCCGTGTGGTCTGACCAGGGCTTGTATAATGGGGGAATAATGTTCCCAATTATGGCATCTATGACCCTTTTAATACACCCCCTAAACCTATTTTTCCCTTGGCAGCTGCTGCTGACACTGGGGTGCACAATTTGGGTTTACGTCCAACAGGGTTCCCCAATCCTTCCCATCACTTTGGATTTTCCCCCCCTTTTTGCAAACCTTGCATTTATCTGTGTTAAACCTCATCTGCCATTTCCCTGCCCAGGCCTCCAACTTATCTAGATCCCTTTCTAATAACACATTATCCTCTATTGTGTTGATTACTTTACAAAGCTTCACATCATCTGCAAAAATTGATATTCTACTGTGTAATCCCTGTGTAAGATCATTAATGAAAATATTAAAGAGGATAGGGCCCAATACTGACCCTTGTGGTCCCCACTAGTAACAGGGATCCAGTCTGAGTATGTACCGTTAATTACCACCCTTTGTTTTCTATCTCTGAGCCAGTTGCTTACCCACTTGCACACATTTTCCCCCAGTCCAAGCATTCTCATTTTATTTACCCACCTTTTATGTGGCACCGTATCAAATGCTTTAGAAAAATCTAGATCTATGACATCCAGTGCCTCACCCCGATCCAGTCTGGAACTAACTTCCTCTTAGAAGCTGATGAGATTAGTCTGACAGGACCGATCCTTCATGAACCCATGCTGGAACGGTGTTCTACATTTATTTTCAGTGAGATACTCCAGGATAGCATCTCTGAGAAAACCTTCAAACATTTTACCTACAACAGAGGTTAAGCTTACTGGCCTATAGTTTCCTGGATTACTTTTTGATCCCTGTTTGAATATTGGCACCACATTTGCTATGCGCCAATCCTTTGGGACATACCCCATTATTATACAGTCCATAAATATTAAGAATAGGGGCCTATCTATGACATCACTTAACTTCTTGAGGAAACGTGGGTTTATGGCATCTGGACCTGGGGATTTGTCTATTTTAATCTTCTTAAGACAGAGGTGCACTTCTTCCTGGGTAAGACGAAGTTCGAAAACTGTGTCAAAAACCAACTATAACCCCTTGCCGTGTAGATGGACCCTAGGTCTGTGGGATATCATCTGTTGGGATGGTGTATCTAAGCGTAACCTGTGTCATACCATCTGCTGATCTGATGTATCTAAGACTATCCTGTATGACCAGACAAGAAAAATGGACCCGGCGCACGTGGAGAAGTCCAGAAGAAAGTCAAGGATGCAGGCGTACTAATAAAACTGTCCTTTATTCTTAAAAGTGTAAAATCTGTTATGCCTTCACACCATTAAAACCAATAGACACAATAAAGATTAAAATTTAACGCATTTCGCGCTGTACTCTAGCGCTTCTTCCGAAGTATGTAGATATACTTCTGATGAAGCGCTGGTGTACAGCGCGAAACACATTAAGTTTTAATCTTTATTGTGTCTGTTGGTTTTAATGGTGTGAAGGCATAACAGCTTTTACACTTTTAAGAATAAAGGACAGTTTTATTAGTACGCCTGCATCCTTGACTTTCTTCTGGACTTCTCCATGTGCGCCGGGTCCATTTCTCGTCTGGTCATACTCCAAACTCAGCGTTTTCTCCGGGCGTTGATGCTACAGAGACCCTCAGCTGCCGTGTTATGGGCTTCGGATCGCAAAAGCCCTGCCAGCGCATATGAGTGTTGTACCTCTAAATTAGTAGCACAACCTCATTAGGTGAGCATACCTATTTTCAGCAATTTGTCTGGATATCTAAAGACATACTTCACTATTGTGCGCCCCCTTGTTTTTTATTTTTTCCTTGTCTAAGCCCATCCTGAGTCATACCGTCTGCTGATCTGATGTATCTAAGCCTATCCTTTCATACCGTCTGCTGATCTGATATATCTAAGCCGACCCTGTGTTATACCGTCTGCTGATCTGATGTATCTAAGCCGATCCTGTGTCATACCTCTCTGATCGTTTAACTCCTTTATTTGTATCTGTTATCTAAGCCATCCTTTGTTATACTGTCTGCTGATCTGATTTATCTAAGCCTATCCTTTGTTATACTGTCTGCTGATCTGATGTATCTAAGCCTATCCTGTGTCTTACCATCTGCTGATCTGATGTATCTAAGCCTATCCTTTGTTATACTGTCTGCTGATCTGATGTATCTAAGCCTATCCTGTGTCATACTGTCTGCTGATCTGATGTATCTAAGCCTATCCTTTCATACCGTCTGCTGATCTGATGTATCTAAGCCAGTCCTGTGTCTTACCATCTGCTGATCTGATATATCTAAGCCGACCCTGTGTTATACCGTCTGCTGATCTGATATATCTAAGCCGACCCTGTGTTATACCGTCTGCTGATCTGATGTATCTAAGCTGATCCTGTGTTATACCGCCTGCTGGTCTGATGCCTATCCTGCAGGATACAGTCTCCTTACACTACAGATCCTCTACTCCACAGAGTCTGGCTACCTCCTCACTTTCAGCACTTTGTGGTTTGGATGGTGTCTTGTTGCATTTTGTGGTTTCTCCTGACCTCCCTGCCACTCCCTATGGGTTGTAATCTTAAAAAAGTTTCAGCTGTCAACCTCTGGGGTCAAGAAGGAGGTAATCCTGGACCTCAACCTCCCCCCTCCATCCCCTCAATGAAACCGGGGGAACACAACTTAGGTCTTTCCAAACCCATGAGGGAGGCAGAAGGGTGCCTGGCTGTATAAACCAAATCAGAAACCCTCTTCAGTATGTGGAGATGTGTGGCCACAGATAGTGATGACAGGCCGGGCCCCCGTCAGCCCAGCTGCTCTGGATCTGCAGTCATGTCCAATATTCAGAGAAGAGTCCCAAATTAGTAGCGGGGCCATGTACTAATGCCTGGATGAGCGTGCCCTGCACTGCTGTCGCCATAGACTTCTATTCTGGTGGCACGGGAGACGGGCAGCGGAGGGTGGCATGCCAGGGATGCATAACCCACAGCCCCTGAACGTGAGCCTCTCTTCACATAGTGTCCTCGTCGTGTGGCCTTCCTAGAATAGCCCCCATTAACCCCCTCGCCCGCTGCATCTACATGAGAGCAGCCGCCACAGCTGAGGTTACACGAGTTGGATCACGCCACCCACAGATCCACTTTAATCTGTTTTCATCTGGCCCCTTGGGCACTTGGCACTAGTATCATGATGGGAAGCTTATAGTCAGGACTAGGATGGCTGTCACTGACTGTAATCTGCCATAAATACAGGAGTGACGTTCCTCAGATCCCCTGCCTACGATGGGAGCACAACTCCATGAGTGGCGCCAGCCCAGAACTAGGGGCACAGTTACATAGAAAGTGGCATAGACCGTATTCTGGAGTAAAGGCTGAAGATGGCGCCATCTTTGTGTATATTCCTATTTTTTAGGGGGTACATATTTACTGATGAGCACCTTTTTAGTAGCATATATTTAGCAGTGGGGGCATTTTTGGGGTATATGCGTTAGGAGTTGTATAGTTAAGGGGGGGGGAACACCTTTATTAGGGGAGGATTTTTTGGAGGTCACATATCTTATTATATTATAGGGCACAGTTGTTAAGAGGTGCATATTTTTGGGGACAGGTTTCTAAAAGAGTACATCTTCTAAACTAGTACGCATTAAGGCAGGGGTGTAGCCAGGGTTGCCATCCGTCATCTATTAACAGTTTCAGGGCCCCATACAGCCAAATCAAATGGGGCCCCCACCCATTACTAGTTCCTGGTTTTTAACATATCAGTGGGTCCCTTTTTGATTAGGGCCCCTGACAGGAGTACTGCCTGTACTGCTGATTGGCACCCCTGGGCGTAGCTATAGGGGGTGCAGAGGTAGCAGTCACCACCAGGCCCTGCAGCCTGAGGGTGCCCCAAAAGCCCTTCTGCTACAGCATTGGGGCCCCATTTCACTACAGGCAGTCCCCGGGTTACGAACAGGATAGGGACTGCAGGTTTGTTTTTAAGTTGAATTTGTATGTAAGTCAGAACAGATTTATTAAATGTAACTCAGCACAAAAGTTTCTTTTTTTTTTTGTTTTGGATAGTGCAGGGAAGGGTTTTTACATTTGTTTTGCTGTCTGTGCCCCGGTTAAGAAGATTTAACAGCTGTGGCATGCTGGAACTTGTCATTCCACAGCTAACATGGAACTACAAGTTCCAGCATGCCACATAAGTCTCCGTTTGTAACTAGGGGACCGATGTAAGTTGGAACAGTGTAAGTCAGGGTCTGCCTGTATTTGCACTAGGGCCCAGAAGCTTCAAGTTACACCTCTGCAATAAAGTGTGCACATTTTCAAGGGGCATATACCATACTTATTAAGGGAGCATGCATTATTAGTGGTATTTACAACAGGTGGAGTGTTTAATAAGGAGGCACACACGGCGAGGAGCGTGTCCTTGTTGCAAGGGGGCCAACAAGCCACTCTGCCTTGGTCAAGTACACATTTATTAAAGGGCACACACTTATTGGGGGTAGGTATTAATGGCCTTTTATTGAATAAGGGGATCATATTCATTGAGCATCATCCATTTATTGGAGGGCACATATTAGGAAACACATACTTATTAAGGGGCACATTTATTTAGTAGTATCCAGTCACTGAAGGGCACATGTTAGGAGGCCCAAACTTATTAGGGCGCCCATATTTATTTAGCAGCATACAATCATTAGAGGGCACATATTTAGAGGCATACACTCATTCGAGGCACATATTTTCTACATATTTATAAAGTGGCATACATTTATTATAGGGCACATGTTTTTAAGGGGCACATAATAGGGGGCATTTATTGCAAGTACATATTTTTTATGAGGCATATATTTATGTAGCAGCATACATTAAAGAGCAGATATTTATTAGGGGGGCACATATTTATTAGGGGGCACATATTTATATACCACCATACATTCATAATGGGGCACATATTTATTAGGAGCCACATATTTATTTAGCAGCATACATTCATAATGGGGCACATATTTATTAGGGGGCACATATTTATTTAGCAGCATCCATTTATTAAGGGGCACATATTTATTACGTGCATTTATTTAGGAAGCAGCACACATTCATTAGGAAAACATACTTATTAGGGGACACATATTAATTTAGCAGCACACATTCATAGGAGGGGGGACACATAGGCGAAACCATAATTATAGCAGCTGCTATGGGATCCAGTGGTTAAGGGGGCCCACTCATGTGCAAGAGCATTGTACTTTTTGCAGGGGATAACAGGTTTGTAACTTTCTGCTCTCCAGCACCACTATGTGGGTTTCCTGAAATAAGGCAGTATTGTTTATACAGTTAATTATTGCTATTTACGCTGCTGCTTCTGGTTCTTGTCATTGGGTGCTGGGAGCCCAATCTCATTTTGGTATGAAGTCCTATTAATTCTAGTTACTCCCTTTGGGGATGCACATATTTATTTAGCAGCATACATTCATTAGGGAGCGCATATTTATTAGGGGCACATATGTATTTAGCAGCATACATTCATCGGGAAACATATTCATTAGGGGGCACAAACTTATTTAGCAGCATATATTTATGGGGCACATATTTGTTTAGCAGCATGCTTCTATTAGGGAGCACATATTTCATGGCATTCATATAGGTAACATACTTATTAGGGGGCACATATTTCATGGCATTCATATGGGTAACATACTTATTAGGGGGCACATATTTCATGGCATTCATATGGGGTAACATACTTATTAGGGGGCACATATTTCACAACATGCATTCAGTAGGGTAAAATAAGGGGCATATATTTTGTGGCATGCATTCATTTGCGTAATACACTTATTAGGGAGCACATATTTATTAGGGAGGACATGTTTAGTGGCATACATTCATTAAAGGGGCAGATATTTATTCAGCGGTATGTATTCAATTCATTGAGGTGCAGTGTCACCTCTGGCTCATACACCACATAACTTTACTGTGTTGTGCTGCTGACTGTGTGTGCAGTAAGCACTATCTCTCCCCCCTCCCCCTCCCTCTCCCCATTCCCTTATTGCCCTTTTTCCCAATGCTCGGTATCATACACCTCAGTGAGGAAGCAGAATTCACGGTCCTCCCATTCTGGGCATGTGCCAATCTCAAATTTTCAGAATAAAAAACTAAAACTGCATTAGGGCTTGGTAAGATCTAGCGCTGGACAAGCGTGATGGCGTCCGGGAGTCATGTGCTTTCTGAGTAACGTGAAATTAATATCTTCTGCCGTTTGATGTTATAATGTGCGGTTCATTATAACAGATGGTCATGTGATTGGCCCTGAAGCATTATGGAAGATACCATACACTGGGTCATAGAGGAATACCCTGATGTTGGAAGAGACTGTTATTCCATTGGACTCATTTACTCACTGAAAGGAACAGTCCAGTAAAAACCCTTACACTGTGCTATGTCTAGAGTATGATTGGGGGGCGGAGCATGACACAGTCATATAACAATATCTGTCAGACTCCACCCTCCCATGTCCTGCACTGGTGTAGTAGCTTGCAATGGAGAGTTCCTCTAAAACTTTAAAATTCAAGGACGTCTACATTTAACCCAACATTACCCTCCCCTTGTCTTGCTCTCGTACAGCTCCACATATCTCAGCTTCCTGAACCCTTGGGAGTTTGAAGCATGGTCAATTGGGGGGTCTTAACATTTGAGTGGAGTTACCCTTAAATGAACAGAACATCTGCTTTCCCATGAGTTTAAGTCTCCACGTAGTTGTCTCCACTGAGTGCCAGCGACAGGTGCCCCTCATGTACGTGAATGCGGCTATCCTGGGAATGCTGGGAGGTTATGTGAAACCTCAGCCGGGTATGGCAAAAATCTGAAACATGTGGTCTAGTTAACTGTATAGTAAAAGGGCAATGTCGCCAATGTGTGTGTGTTTATATAATATATGTAGAATATATATATATATATATATATAGTATATATATATATATATACATATATATATATATATATACACTCACCGGCCACTTTATTAGGTACACCATGCTAGTAACGGGTTGGACCCCCTTTTGCCTTCAGACTGCCTCAATTCTTCGTGGCATGGATTCAACAAGGATGTGCAACGATGCTCAATTGGTACCAAGGGCCCAAAGAGTGCCAAGAAAAATATTCCCCACACCATGACACCACCACCACCAGCCTGAACCGTTGATACAAGGCAGGATGGATCCATGCTTTCATGTTGTTGACGCCAAATTCTGAACCCTACCATCCGAATGTCGCAGCAGAAATCGAGACTCATCAGACCAGCAAACGTTTTCCAATCTTCTACTGTCCAATTTCGATGACTTGGGCAAATTGGAGCCTCAGTTTCCTGTTCTTAGCTGAAAGGAGTGGCACCCGGTGTGGTCTTCTGCTGCTGTAGCCCATCTGCCTCAAAGTTCGCCGTACTGTGCGTTCAGAGATGCTCTTCTGCCTACCTTGGTTGTAACGGGTGCTATTTGAGTCACTGTTGCCTTTCTATCAGCTCGAACCAGTCTGCCCATTCTCCTTGACCTCTGGCATCAACAAGGCATTTCCGCCCACAGACTGCCGCTCACTGGATGTTTTTTCTTTTTCGGACCATTCTCTGTAAACTCTAGAGATGGTTGTGCGTGAAAATCCCAGGAGATCAGCAGTTTCTGAAATACTCAGACCAGCCCTTCTGGCACCAACAACCATGCCACGTTCAAAGGCACTCAAATCACCTTTCTTCCCCATACTGATGCTCGGTTTGAACTGCAGGAGATTGTCTTACCATGTCTACATGCTAAATCACTGATTGCCGCCATGTGATTGGCTAATTAGAAATTAAGTGTTAACGAGCAGTTGGACAGGTGTACCTAATAAAGTGGCCGGTGAGTGTATATATATATATATATACACATACACACATGCACACACATCATCCAATATGGCCACCATCATCCACCCCAAGCAGACCAAGTGCAGTCCCCATCTAGTCTCCCGTCTCTAGAGAACACAATACAACAATTGAATTTCAGCTCCCTCCTCTCTTTATTGCAGCAGTGCCAGCCTCATCAAGTGCCTAGGAGCTCTGGGCTCTGTACAGGAATGCCACCCTCCTAGCTGGCACGCTATTAGAGTGCTTACGGTCTCTCTGGAGCTCAGCATAATTCCATCAACCTACGTAGAGGAGAATTCCTGCGTCCCAATATACTCTGAATGAGGTGCTGCTCCCACCCAGCTCTGCACTGTGTCTGTGTACATAGGACGATCCATGAAGGACCATCTACCTGGGTCAGTGTGGCTGTGCCAACATGAAGGGAAGGGGGTTACTTTGGTACTTTGATTTTTACAAAGGAATGTTTCATTTCAGGACTGGTCTATAATCTACAGCAGAAGATCCTTCAAAAGCTATGTCACACATTATTTTCAGAATTCCCAAATTTTAACAGTTTATCTCAGAAACTTTTGGCTAAAAATTGAGATTTTTTTATTTGGGAATTGCCCTTCAAATACTCCACATTTCTAATTTATTAATTTATAATTCAGCTCTTTCAGCTCATAATTACATTTTAACCCAGAATTCTAACATTTCATTCTACAATCCTGATATCCTCAGAAATATGACTTTTAATCTTAGTATTCCAACTTATTCCCTAGAATTCCAAATTCGTAGTTAAGGATTTCAAGTTCTAACCTTTACCTAAAACCTCAAACTTTTCATTCTAGAATTCAAGCCTCTTGACCCAGAATTCCATTCTTTTATCCTACAAATATGAACGCCTTACAAATCTTGATCTTCTTTTACCTTTTTGTTAAGGAATTGTGAATTTATTGCTTAAAATGTTTTTGCCACTAAGTAAAATTGACGTGGGAAGCTTGCAAATGAAATAATAAACATTTTCACCATTCATCATTATTAAAAATTCTGCACCGTTTTTGTTTTAGCAGCTCCTTTAGTGATCCATTGTTTACAGCTCGTCTCCAGGGGATACGACCAGGGCTGAGAGCTCCTCAATCATGGTCAGACATGTTCAGACATCACCTCTCCTCTCAGGCAGCTACTGAGTGTTCAAACCCCAGGTGCTGTCACTCTACTCCCATCCCCTGTACTCCTTAGTAATTAGTCAAACAGTGCAAATAAAAAAAAAAAGAAACCTTAATGAAGGTTTGTGAATTAATAAAGAGAAAAAATTCCACAGGTTTGGTTCCTGCAGGGATTTGAACATAGGACCCTTGTGCCTGGAGGCAAAAACTTTACCTCTCAGCTACTCACAATGCTTTATATAAACAGACCTTTCTGTGACTGGTGATGTCATCCTGCAGGGTCACATGATATGAAATTCAAACAAATCACACACGCCCCCTTCTGAGCACACAGAGCTGAAGAGCTGGATGCAGGACGTATGAAATGAGATCGTGGCAAAACCCCTTTAAGAATTCCACAAATTTTACCAATTAGATTTCTCAGGTAAATCACCGTAAGTGTGTAACTTTCTGTAACAGAAACCCCCACCTACCATGTGTCACTTAAAATATTGGTGGCTTCTTAGGTGGTAGAGAGACCTTTGGGCTCTTTCAATTACCAGGGCCCAATGCAAATGCAATCTCTTTGCTTCCTATAGCTATGACTCTATTTGACAGCATTTTGGAGAAGGTGGAAGTTTTTAGTATGCACTCCAACCCAAATCAACTTCTTCAAGTGGGTTGGCAGTGGTGGAAAGATAGGGAGGTCTGGACACGGCCAGGATGTGCTCACAATGTAGCTCATATAATCTAAGGATAGACACAATAAAAAAGGGCCTCCACCATCACTGAATCCTTCACCCAAACCAACAAACCCTACACATATAGTGGTAAATTGGGCTTAGGCTATATCTACAAAGCACTGGATTCTCGGTCGATTTTTGGTAGATTCAGTATTTAGAATCCACCGAAAATCCAACTTTAGCCAGTGCTGTGTAGACCTCAATAGAAAATCCGTGCTGTAGTCTACACAGCACAGGTTTTCTAGTTAAGCTGTTGGATTCACGTGCAGGCCATGGACGCCATTTTAGCATTGCTGTGTAGACATAGTCTAAAACCTCAATATTAATACCTTTTACATCAGACTTTTTACCTTAGAATTTACCTCACAAGTATGAAATACCTTAACCTTAGCAATCTCCAACCTTTTCTTAATTTAGACATTGAACCTCTAACCCACAACACCAAAAACTTTATAACATTTCTAAAAGGATGAACTCTTACCTCACAATTGAATTTTTTTTCTAGTGTTCACCTCAGAAATCTCAACTGAGATATCAAAAGTTTTAAGACTTCCAAAAATAGAGGAGTCTTAACTGAAAAATCAGTTTCACTGGCAGCTACTTAGAAATCACAGCTCTAAGATGAAATTTTGAACTCAAAATGTAATATTTCCTCCATGTTTACCTCAGAGATCTCACCTGAAGTATAAATTTTTATTTTAAAATTTCAAAAATAGAGAAGTTTTAACTCAGGATTCAGTTTTACTGGCAGCTACTTAGAAATCACAGATATAGCCTGGAAATGATTAAATTATTACCACACAACTGAATTTTTATTGAGCCTCATCTCAAATTTCAGTTTTACCTACATTGTTTACCTCAGAGATCTCACCTGAAATGTTAATTTTTATTTGAGAATTTCAAAAATACAGAAGTCTTGACACAAAATTCAGTTTCACATATAGCTACTCAAAGATGACAGTTCTAACCTGAAATTTTTACCCCAAAATTTTATTTTTATCTCCAGTGTTTACCTCAGAGATCTCACCTGAAATATCAAAAGTTTTAAGTATTCCAAAAACAGAGAAGTCTTAACTCAAAATTCAGTTTTACTGGCAGCTACTTAGTAATCACAGCTCTAAGATGAAATTTTGAAGTCAGAATTTAATATTTCCTCCACTGTTTACCTCAGACATTTCATTTTAGTTTAAAATTCAAAAAATCGAGAAGTCTTAACTCAGAATTCAGTTTTTACGGCAGCTACTTATTAAAATTCAGTTGCGAGGTAAAAATTCTTTCCAGACTATATCTGTGATTTCTGAGTCTTAACTCAAAATTCAGTTTTACCTACAGCTACTTAGAGATCCCAATTCTAACTTGAAATGCTTACCTCAAAATTAAATTTTTACCTAGTGTTTACTTCAGAGATCTCACCTGAAATGTGAATTTTTATTTGAGAATTTCAAAAATACAGAAGTCTTGACTCAAAATTCAGTTTTACATATAGCGACTCAAAGATCACAGCTCTAACCTGAAATTCTTACCCCAATACTTGAATTTTTATCTCCAGTGTTTACCTCAGAGATCTCACCTGAAATATCAAAAGTTTCATTTGAGAATACCAAAAAATACAGAAGTCTTGACTCAAAATTTAATTTTATCTGAAGCGACTTAAAGGTCACAAATCACAAACTGAAAATTGAATTTGACTGTTTCATCGTTTTTCACTCCCAAGCTCTCATTTTTACCTTTGAATCCTGACCTTTCTATTTCTATGGCACTGAACAAATTCCAACTTTCACAGGAAAATCCCATCAATCCAGAATTGACGGGCTGTTTGCAATCTCAGTTGACATGAAAATTGAGCCAGAACGTAAGATTTTGGAGAAGTAAGCTTAACGTCTGTCGTCCAATCAGGGCATTTCTGTCATCTGCCAGAGGTCATTACGGAGGTCACCCCTGGACCGGGCGCTGCATGTGCTGCACGTGAATAAACACAAGGCCATTTGAGGCCCTCCTGATGATGTCTGATTATAAACAGAAATCCCAGACCTCCCAGGGTCAGCCTTAATGCACCCTCACCCCATTGCTTTAATATGTGAACCCATCCCCCACAACTACAACAACCAGATGTGGACCCTGTGCCGCCGAGGGTAAACTCCATTAATGTTATCACTATATTCAGCACCAGTATCTGCTCTCTGGATCAGCCATAGAAGCAGTTTCCACTTTTAAACAATTTACAAAAATGTGGGTGATACACAGAAGGGTCACCATTATAACCCTTCAATGCTGAGTGGTACATCTGCCTAGTTATATAGAGATCCATACCCTACTCCTACATTGCAGGCCCAAAGTCTGGGCAAAGCGGGGGGCAAGTCCTTTAATGGCGGCCATGTTGAATACAACATAGCTTTTCCCAAAATAATATCCCCAAAGCAACAGACAGTGTACTTTGGGGTTTGCCTCTCCTCCTTTATTAGGTTGTCCTGTGCACCACGTTCATAGGCAAAGGTTAAAAAAACAAAAAAAAACATTCTCAATCCATTTCTATTCTGATGTTTCATTTCAAAGATACAGCAGGTTATCTATCCTTGGTTTCCTAGGTTAACAACAAACTTTGTGTAAAAGCAGCTATGTCTTAGCACTAGGAGAGGGCTGGGTGGCTAGAGCACTGAGGTGGTCAGTAACCTAGGAAACCATCTGTAAACAACCATGATAGATAACCTGCTGTATCTTTTTTTGGGGGGGAAGCAAAACTGGATCAGAAATTAATTTGATAAGAATGTCTGATTAGTTTTAAACATGTAGTTAAATATTTTTACCAAATACACGTTTGTTCTGATTTTCTTTTTTTACAGATGAGGTCCTAGATCAACATACCCCTTTGTGCTCTAGCTGCTATATCTTATCAGCAGCAGGTGGCTACAGCACAGAGCTACGAAATCATTTGTAAACAAGCCGGACTGCCAACCTGCTGTGCCTATAACTAGGCAGATTTGCTATTAAAGGGGTTTTGCCACGAAGTGAGTTCCTTAACTCTTATCTGCTCAGGGGAGAACAAAGCATGCTGTCAAGAGGGAGAGGAAGGGGGTGAGCAGAGAGCGTGGAAGCAGGGAGCGTCTGCAAAGTTTACTCAAATAATTACATTACAACCAGTGGATTCTCTATACAGCCTCATACACTGCACTTTTCTTCCCAGCTCCTTCATGTTCCCTGTCATCAGATAAGTGCAAACACGCAAGCACAGCCAGATCAGCTCCTGTCAGTGTCCTGGTTGTATCTAATGTAAACTGACAGGAAACTAAGGGGGACTGAGCAATACTGTAGCTCTCACAGGCTTTACTTTTTGTAATCACATATATTTAGAAAAGTGATTAAAATACCCATTTTGGAGGATCCCACATCAACATTACATCGTGGCAAAACCCCTTTAAGATCTCCATGAACGATGGATAACACCCATATAGGAGCTGTTATGAGAACTCTATTGGTTACCACCAAAATGTTTTGTATTCTGGGCACTTATGCTGCCTGCTGTTCGGCCTGTTTCTTAAAGGACCACTCCAGTTTTTTTTTTTCCTTTAGTTTATTAGAATTTGCTTTTAGGTGCAAAATAGTACCAGTAACGTAACTTACCTGCAGCTGAATACAGGATTTCTTACTAATGCAACAGTCTCTGTTAGGTCAACCTGCACTCTGATTGGCTGAAATACACTGTGCTTTTGATGCTGATACCACAAGGCACTATCGGAAAGGAGCTGAGAAGCTCAAGTACCCTCTGTTGTATGTAACAAATCTTCAATTTGCTTTTCACCCACTGAG
This sequence comes from Phyllomedusa bahiana, assembly GCA_025379985.1. Lineage (NCBI taxonomy): Eukaryota > Metazoa > Chordata > Amphibia > Anura > Hylidae > Phyllomedusa > Phyllomedusa bahiana. The sequence goes on from JAODAL010013516.1 coordinate 84,707, forward strand.
TCTTTGGAAAGCAAAAGGGATATCTAGCCAAGCCAGCATCACTCATCTGTATACAGCCGTTTCGGGGTATTTGCCCCTCGTCAGTACAGAGCAGAGCGATACTGGCTTGGCTGAGTGGGAGGCAATGAGTGGCTCAGAAAGGGAAGATCTCTCCTTAGGGAGAGCGCCTATGTAGGCGTGTGGAGATTCAAAATTGCCTTTTGCACTCCACGAACCATCTGCATATCACAAGGCATTATGGGAAAGAAGCTGAGAAGCTCAAGCGCCCTCTGTTGGATGTAACAAATCCTCAATTTGCTTTTGACCCACTGGGCCTTTGGAAAGCCCTGAAACGGCTGTATACAGATGGGTGATGCTGGCTTGGCTAAATATCCCTTTTGCTTTCCAAAGACCCAGTGGGTAAAAAGCAAATTGAGGATTTGTTACATCCAATAGAGGGCGCTTGAGCTTCTCAGCTCCTTTCCCATAATGCCTTGTGATCTGCAGATGCTTCGTTGAGTGCAAAAGGCAATTTCAAATCTCCACACGCCTATATAGGCGCTCTCCCTAAGGATGCTGATAGGAAGTCGGTCTCTCTATGCATTCCTACGAGACTGACTTTGAACCTCCCAAAGGAATGCATAGAGAAATTCACTTCTGGGTCACACAACTACAGAAACGCAGTGTGCTGGTCACATGACCTAATGGCAGCAGTGAGAAATCCTGTATCCAGCTGCAGGTAAATAAGATTACTGGCACCACCGTGTATCCAGAAACAATTTATAATGGACTAAAAGAGAAAAAATGGAGTGCTCCTTTAAGATGCACTCACAGCCCCGGGGACTAAAGGAAAATAAGATGCTTTTGTCCCCAGAGCAATTATTACATTCCTGCAGATCCACCAAGCATAATACAGTCTGGCAGAGAGATTCTGGCCCCTGCCTCCTGTGGGAGTTGGTACACTCCATTCCAGAGAAGTGTGTTCTCTTGCAGCACAGAAGGTATGTGGGGAATGTGCAGACACTGGATGTCAGCTCTGGAGGGGGGATGCACAGCTTCAAAAATGTACTCCTGTGCTAAAAGGTATGAAAGATTTCACCTGAATATATACTGTCAGACGGGTCACATGTACAAAAACTGAGTCCTGCAAATACATCAAGTCTCTTACTCCACTCACATCCAAAGTTGCAAACAGAATGACAAGTCTCTTACTCCACTCACATCCAAAGCTGCTTTCAGAACGACGCGTCTCTTACTCCACTCACATCCAAAGCTGCTTTCAGAATGACGCGTCTCTTACTCCACTCACATCCCCAAAGTTGGGCCCGAATGACACTACTCTCCTTAAAAACCCTTCCAAAAATCCAAAGCTGCTTTCATAAGGACACGTCTCTTACTCCACTCACATCCAAAGCTGCTTTCAGAATTTCACGTCTCTTATTCCACTCACATCCAAAGCTGCTTTCAGAATGACACGTCTTTTACTCTACTCACATCCAAAGATGCTTTCAGAATGACAAATCTCTTACTTTACTCACATCCAAAGCTGCTTTCAGAATGACACGTCTCTTACTCAACTCACATCCAAAGCTGCTTTCAGAATGACACGTCTTTTAATCCACTCACATCCAAAGCTGCTTTCACAATGACACGTCTCTTACTCCACTCACATCCAAAGCTGCTTTCAGAATGACACGTCTTACTTCACTCACATCCAAAGCTGCTTTCAGAATTTCACGTCTCTTACTCCACTCACATCCAAAGCTGCTTTCAGAATGACACGTCTCTTACTCCACTCACATCCAAAGCTGCTTTCAGAATCACACGTCTCTTACTTCACTCACATCCAAAGTTGCTTTCAGAATGACATCTCTTACTCCACTCACATCCAAAGCTGCTTTCAGAATTTCACATCTCTTACTCCACTCACATCCAAAGCTGCTTTCAGAATGACACGTCTTACTTCACTCACATCCAAAGCTGCTTTCAGAATCACACGTCTCTTACTTCACTCACATCCAAAGTTGCTTTCAGAATGACACCTCTCTTACTCCGCTCACATCCAAAGCTGCTTTCAGAATGACACGTCTCTTACTCCACTCACATCCAAAATTGCTATCAGAATGACACCTCTCTTACTCCGCTCACATCCAAAGCTGCTTTCAGACTCCTAGTTTGGCTTGTGACTACAAGGTAGTGAGAAATTTCAGTAGATTTTACACTGCCAGACTACAGAATAGAATGCAAGAGCTACAGTGAAGACTGACACAGGTGCAGATCAAAAGCAGCAGGCGACTAGGGGGTTATATTTCAGGTTTATAGGCCCATTAGGGTCAGTGGCAAGCCACCCCCTTCCATGAAAGGAATACTCCACTATGATTTTGGGAAGCCAGATCTTGGTAGCGGTCCACTTATGGCTGAATGTACAAACAGGTGCTGAATATTCAGTTCACATTTCATTCCAGGTGGCGATAGTGGGGGCTGCCATGATATATGCCAAGGGTTCAGTGCCACGTCAGGGCCACATCACAGAGCGGGCGGAGTCAGCTACGCCAGGTACCCGAGGGAGGAATCTGTCACCTCATGGAACCGTGCCTGGAGAATATGCCTCTTATGTTGGGGGGGGGGAGCATGACACTAGGATTATCTTGGGTGTCATGCTCCTCCCCATTAGTCCGTGAACTAGACATAATGCATGAAGTCTGTCAATGGCCTCTGGTGATACAGAGCAATCACTCACCACGTTTCAGGATCTCTGCTTGCTGTCAGTGAATTGAAACAGTTGTCTTTTTCATCCAAAGACTAAAAAAACAATCTTCTCACGGCTGAGAGTTTGTTACAGGACAGCACATTTACATTAGAGCCCCATGCTCCTTCCTGAGTGATGACAGTATCACACTCTTACTGGGCCCATCATCCACTCCATATAGAGTATCTAAGCTGGGATACGTCATATGCCCGCTGGCTATCAGAGTTATGTTATCTCCTCTAGAATCAATGCATGGTCCCACAACAAGATCCTGCGCCTCACATGATTGCCTGCTGCTGGGTTGTATCACAATGTATCACACGTGATGGGTTTAGATATAGGATTTAGAAGACAGTATTGTACACAATAGGCTTAGATACAGCAGATCAGCAGACAGTATCACACATGATAGGATTAGATACAGCGGCTCAGCAGACAGTATCACACATGATAGGATTAGATACAGCGGCTCAGCAGACAGTATCACACATGATGGGATTAGATACACAGCTCAGCAGACAGTATCACACATGATAGGATTAGATACATATCTCAGAAGACAGTATCACAAATGATAGGATTAGATACACATCTCAGCAGACAGTATCTCACATGTTAGGATTAGATACACCAGATCAAACAGTATCACACATGATAGGATTAGGTACACAGCTCAGCAGACAGTATCTCACATGATAGAATTAGATACACCAGATCAGCAGACAGTATCACACATGATAGGATTAGGTACACAGCTCAGCAGACGGTATCTCACAGGATAGGATTAGATACACCATCAGAGACCAGTATCACACATGATAGATTAGATACATGGTCAGCAGACGTATCAAATGATGGATTAGATACAAGCTCAGCAGACAGTATCAACATGATAGATTAGATACACAGTCAGCGACGGTATCACACATGATAGGATTAGATACACGGCTCAGCAGACAGTATCACACATGATAGACTTTGACAAACCGATCAGTAGTGTATCACAATAGGTTTAGATACACCAGATTAGCATATATCAGACATGACTGGCTTAGATACACCAGATTAGCATATATCAGACATGACTGGCTTAGATACACCAGAGTAGCATATAATGTCAGACATGACTGGCTTAGATACACCAGATGAGCAGATAGTATCAGACAAGACTGGCTTAGATACACCAAAACAGCCAACAGTATCACACATCTTCTTATGCTTAGATACACCAGTATGGGCACCTACCCAGTGAATGAGAGACAGGGTCACTTTAAGCAGTATCTTTAATGTATTACATCGCTAGCGCTGCTGGCTCATCCCGTTCCCAGAATCCGTGAATCCTCTGTGGGATGATGATCATTTCTCTTTGGTGAAAATTTAGAAATCGCTGCCAAGACCTCAACAAAAATCGTTGCTAATAAGCTTGGGCCTGTGCTCGGGCAGAGTGCAGTCTTGGCATGGGCTCAGCGGGACCATTAGGATTGCAGCGCCCAGCCCCTGATAGATCATCCTACTATTCCAATGTCCTGGCGGGGGACGATCCACCCCACCCAAGGAAAGGAAGCGCAGTCAGACGGATGGAGGCCAGATGTCAGGCTTAGCTGTTTGAATGACACCAGCTAATGTATAAGACATTAAAGGGGTTCTCCACTGCTGTTACCAACTTTGGTTTTCATTTAAAGGGGAACTCCACCTTTCATGGAGACAGCACCGCGCTCCTGTATTCGGATCTCCCATAGATCAGAATAGAGAGTCGCATCGACATGCCATCAAAGTGCATGGTTGGAACATCCCTTTAATAATTAGGGCCACATGTATGAAAACTGTCTAGGTCTAAAACTCACTTTGTTGCCCATAGCAACCAATCAGAGCGCCCCTCTCATTTTCACAGAGCACTATATGGAATGAGAGGGGAGCTCTGATTGGTTGCTATGGGCTCTGATTGGTTGCTATGGCCAAAAAAGAGTTTAAGACCTAGACAGTTTTCATACATGTGGCCCTTAGTGTTGTAGCCTTATGGCAGCCACCATCTTGGTTGTCACAGACCCGCCCACTGTTGTTAGCACCACTGAATATATAACTGTACATGTGAATACGGTTCAGGAAATGCAGAGTTAATCATTATGATGTTCTCTAGACATTTCTCCATTTCTTCATCTGTTCACATGGCCTTGGAGGAAACCACAAGTCACCCCTCCGGCGTGTGAACAGATCACAGCAGTCACAAGATGCTCATTAATGGTTAAAAAGGAAGTACCATCACTCATGTAAGTGCAGAATGCGAGGTTACATAGATTGCTGTGAAAGAATCTATGTTTTATTTTATGGAGAAGCCCTTTAAATTTAAAGGCCAATTCCATTTTATATTATATCAGCCGATTGCAAGCTTTAAGCTCCCAATCTAGGTTAAAGGGGTTTTGCCATGAAGTGAGTTCCTCAGCAGAGACTATAAACAAAGCATGCTGAGTCATGAACGGCTTCAGGGGTGAGAGGCAGGAGGGTGAGCAGAGAGAGAGGAAGCAGGAAGAGTCTCTAAAGTTTACTCAAATAATAACATTACAATCAGTGGATTATCTATACAGCAGACAGACTCATACACTGCACTTTCTCCCCAGCCCCTGCAAAACTCCTTCAGTTCCCTGTCATCAGATAAGAAGTGCAAACACGCAAGCGCGGCCGATCAGTCCTGTCAGTGTCCTGGTCGTGTCTAATGTGAAAATTTCAGGAAACTAAGGGGGGACTGAGCAATGCTGTAGCTCTCAGAGGCTTCACTTTTTGTAATCACATATATTTAGAAAAGTGATTAAATACCCATTTTGGAGGATCCCATGTCAACATTACATGGTGGCAAAACCCCTTTAATATGACCGATGTGAGAGATCTAAAAGCAGAAGACCTGCACTAACAAGAAACATAGGAAGATGGTGTGTCAAGCCTGGGCAGGGAGGTGCCACTGAAAACCATGGAGATTTTGCCAGTTGTCAGGTCCTTGCCTCCCTCTCCACTGTTCATAATGTTATTTGCTGACATAAAGAAATAAAAATGGAATTCACCTTTAAAGGGGTTGTCTCACTACATTGATTCATCTCACCTCAGTCCTGTTTTCTTGGTTTCATTTTGAATTCAGGGTCGTGTTTACTGGCTTCCACTAGGCTGCAGTAGAAGCCAGGTCTGTAGCTATAGCAACCACTGCTGGCAGCCTATCAGGAGAGATTGACCAGGTCTGTAGCTATAGCGACCAGCGCTGGCAGCCTATCATGAGAGATCAAACAGGTCTGTAGTTATAGTGACCTGAGGAGCTGATGCAGCCCATACAAGAGGGGGTAGGACACTGTTAATGGACACATATTGTAAAGTGACTTGTTTTTTGCAAAATCTTTAACATAAAAAGCTGCAACCTTGTAGTGAGACAACCCCTTTAAGTAACAATCCTCAGTGATGCTGCTTTATGAGGTATTAAAGGGGTCGGTAAGATTAGAAAAACATAGCTACTGTCTTAGAAAAACAGTGCCACACTTGTTCACAGGTTATGTGTGGTAATGCAGCACAGCCCCACTGACTCGATAGAGCTGAGCACAATT